>CANYBF011782745.1:0-10825 GCA_948192965.1 Dalechampia spathulata | reverse complement strand
GCATCCACTTCATGGCCCTGTTCAGCGCACAAGTCTAGTTAAGCTAATGCAAGCTTTCTTCATTCTAAATTCAAACATCAACAAATACAAAATTCAAATAACTTCTGAAGAAAGTGAAAATTCATTAGTTTGCTGGCATTTGTATAGTATTTATAGTTCACTGACATTAATTAAGATAAAATTATTAAATATCAAGACACAAGACACAGATAATTGTCCTCCATAGACAATAGCAAGCAGCTACCCGAGCCAGTGGCGGATCCACAGTGGGGGCAGTGGGGGCACTTGCCCCCACTCATTTAAAATTTTTTAATATATATATATATAATTTTTATATAACTATATATATTTTGCCCCACTAATTTAAAAAATTTTACAATTACCCCCCCTGAAAATTATACTTTACCCCCCTGAAATTATGCTTTGGATGTAAATTTGCCCCCTCTGAAATTATGCTCTGAATCCACCCCTGTATATATATTTATCTACTTTACAATATATATGGTAGATGATAGATATAATGAAGTAGATAAATAATTATCGTATATATTAATTAATATATATGATATGTATATATATTTATCTAAATAACAAAATTTTATTATTTTTTATTTTTTAATTTTAAATGTTTTATTTGAAGTTTATAATTTTTTTATTTTATGTTTATATTTTTTATTGTATTTTTCGTTGCAATTGTCTGGTTAAATTGGAGTAGACGGAAATGACGACTACCGCAATAATAACCATGAAAATCTTTTGATCAATAAGGATAACTTTGAAATATAATATGATAAATTATAAAAGATTAATATATTTATAATATTTATCTATAATTATTTTATTAAGTATGATATTTAATAAATTATCTTTTAATCTAATTATAAAATGTTAATTTTTAATTATGATGGTTGATATTGAATGTGTATGTTCTAAATTAAAATAAAAATAATTTTATTTTTATAATGAATTAAATTGTTAAATGAATTTTAAAAATAATTTAATATGTCTTTAATATACATAGTATATAAATATTCATTAAAATTAAGGTATAAATATATACATAAATTTACATCTATCTTTGCTAAAATTTATTATTTAATAATTGATATTTTCATATGAAATTTTATATCTATTGATCATACAAATTTTGATATCATATCAAAAAATAATTTAATATAAAAATTTACACTATTAAATAAGGATTGAAAATTATTCAACATATTCCCGGTTCGATATCAGATAGCTTCTTTCAAAAAGTGTCCCGTTTGTTCCGCTCATAATAATTCAATATCTAAATTTCTTTTTATTTTAAATCTTTATATTACTAAAATAAAAAATTTTAATTATAACTAAAATTTAAATCTAATTTTAATATTGATTTATTTAATCATTAACAGTAATTCAATTAAATTAAAATAATAAAGTAGATAATAAAAAGGAAATTTTCATTTTTAAACCTAGAAATTATTATGATTTAATCCATTTTTATTTAGTTATAGATCGAGCTTTCAAACCATCATATTTATTTACTAATCCCAAATAATTACATTTATTTGCATTAAATATTTAAACTTTTAGTTTAAAAAGTGATTTTTTTGAAAAAAATCGCAATAATTCAACGGCTGGAGAATGCGTATGTCGTATTAAAAGCGAAAAAGTAAACGGGAAAGACAGCTTTGGTAGTGGAGAAGACAGAGGGTGAAGTGGCGCGCAGTGATTGGAGACAGCACAATCTAATACTCTGAACGCATCGAAACTTGCGTTCAATCTGCTCTTTCGTAAATTCACGTACTTTTCTCCTTCTTCCCACGATTTTGTTCCTGTCTGCATATTTTGTGCCACTTGCTTTATCCGTCTCTCTCACTTTGCCGGCAAAACTTCAACCATGACTTCGATCTGATTAAGGTTGGCCGTCTCCGATCATCATCATCCTCGATTTCTTCTCCCTGTAAGAACTTCGTCTTCTTTTCTTTCCCAATTCTCCTCGCTGCATTGCTTTTAGGATCCCGATCTTTCAATATTGAACGTTTTGTTTCGTTATCTTGTCTTTCTCACTCTGCAATCTTAAATTTGTTGTCCTTTTGACATGGGAAGTAACTTGATTGATTTAATGTTGTTCCTTTAATTCATCTTCGTTTGTTCGTTACGATTTATACCTTGCAAGATAAGATGATATTAAAGGAAAGTTCCGATCTTTCTATCATTTATTTGTCTTCATTTTATATCATCTGCCTCTTCTTGATGATATGTAGAATATGGCCTCTGTATTTTTTTTACCCAAAATAGAAACCTGAATGTTTACAAGCTTTCTGTTGCAATTTCGTGATTGCAGATGCATAATGGCGACAAAAGGGAACCCGGGAGACCATAAATCCAGGAGTTTATTCTCAATTTTTGTTGTTGTTGGTTTATGCAGTTTTTTCTACATATTGGGTGCGTGGCAACGAAGTGGGTTCGGAAAGGGCGACAGCATTGCTCTGGAGATCACCAAACAGACACATTGCAGTGTTCTCGACAATTTGAGTTATCAAACAAGTAGCGATGCTGGAATAATTGATGGTTCTGAACCAGAGTTGAAGGATTTTAAGCCGTGCGACGGTAACTACATTGACTATACTCCTTGCCAAGATCAGACGAGAGCGCTGAAATTTCCTCGGGAGAATATGAAATATAGGGAACGCCATTGTCCTCCTGATGAAGAAAAGCTACGTTGCCTTATTCCAGCACCTGAAGGGTATGCCAACCCCTTTCCATGGCCGAAGAGTCGTGACTACGTTCCCTATGCAAATGCTCCTTATAAAAGCTTGACAGTTGAAAAGGCTGTTCAGAATTGGATACAGTATAAGGGTAATGTTTTCAGGTTTCCTGGTGGAGGGACGCAGTTTCCTGAAGGGGCAGTTACTTATATCAATCAACTCGCTGCTGTGATCCCCATGGACAATGGTCTGGTTAGAACTGTTCTGGACACTGGATGT
Source organism: Dalechampia spathulata (assembly GCA_948192965.1). Classification (NCBI taxonomy): domain Eukaryota; kingdom Viridiplantae; phylum Streptophyta; class Magnoliopsida; order Malpighiales; family Euphorbiaceae; genus Dalechampia; species Dalechampia spathulata. The sequence goes on along the minus strand of CANYBF011782745.1, from coordinate 7,850 downwards.
GGTGTAAGTTATCATACATTTGTTTTTTCTTTTTTCCTGGTTTGATGCAACAACAAATTATTTCCCGGGATTTTATGTTTGCTTTTTGTTAAGAGTGATTAATTGCTTCTAGTGGTGTTCAGGTTGCAAGTTTGGGTGCATACCTTACCGAAAAAAGTATTTTGACCATGTCCTTTGCTCCAAGAGATTCTCATGAAGCACAAGTTCAATTTGCATTGGAAAGAGGAGTTCCTGCTGTTATTGGTGTCCTTGGAACTATCAAGCTGCCATACCCTTCTAGAGCCTTTGACATGGCTCACTGTTCTCGTTGCTTGATTCCATGGGGTTCTAACGGTAAGCATGATTGCTTCAGATTTTATGTGCAGTACATACACATTTCGTGCGAAGCATGTCTGTCAGAATGCAATACAGAATTTCCCAGATAATCCAATAAATGACCTATATGCACCCATTACCTCAGGATGTCCCCATGCTGTCCTTCTTTGAGTAAAGTGCAAATTAGAATAGCTTATTTATCACAGTTATGAATGCTTCCTTGGAAACTCGGGATTTCTATAAGGTTATTTTATGATGTGTAATATCAATGCTTAACTATGGAAAACAAATTTATGGTAAATGACTTCTTCACTGACATCATTTGTCCTTTCAGAATCAGTTTGGTCTTTTCGTCCGTTAGAGCACTGTCTTGCAGAATACTGGTAACCATAATCATTTGAAACATTTTTTTCACAATTTTTCCTTCAGATGGAATGTACATGATGGAAGTTGATCGTGTTCTTAGACCTGGTGGTTACTGGGTCCTTTCTGGTCCTCCCATCAACTGGAAGAACAGATACCAGTCGTGGGAGCGACCTAAAGAGGAACTCGAGGAAGAACAGAGGAAGATTGAAGAAACTGCAAAACTTCTTTGCTGGGAAAAGAAACATGAGTCGGATGAAATAGCCATCTGGCAGAAAAGAATAAATTACATTGCATGCCGTGAGCAAGACCCTCAACCAACAATATGCCAATCTACAAATCCAGATGATGTCTGGTATGCCATGTTGTGAATTTTCCCCCCTGCTTTAGCTTACACCACTTACTGACCAAAACAATGGCTTCATGAAATCATATTTTCTGTTTATGGAGATTTTGGCTGTTAGTTCTAGTTAGATCAACAACTGTTGCGTTCAGAATTATGTTTACTTAATAAAGAACAAATGAAGTTGTAAAATGCTGTACGGGATTGTAACTTTGAGGACATTACAACATTTTATGATCATGTGTAGGTACAAGAAAATGGAGGCATGTGTAACTCCCTATCTCGAAACAAATGGGCCTAATGAAGTGGCCGGTGCCCCATGGCTGTCATTTCAAGAAAGACTTCATACCGCGCCCTTCAGAATATCTAGCGGCTCCATTCCTGGAATCTCTGCTGAGATGTTCCTGGATGACAACCGTTTGTGGAAGAAACACGTAAATGCTTATAGGAGGATAAACAAAATTCTAGACTCAGGAAGGTACCGAAACATCATGGATATGAATGCTGGAATGGGAGGTTTTGCTGCAGCTCTCGAATCTCCGAAATTGTGGGTTATGAATGTGATGCCTACAATAGCTGAAAAGGATACTTTGGGTGTCATTTATGAGCGTGGCTTGATCGGCATATATCACGATTGGTAACTTACTGAAACAGCCATAACCTTGTTAATATATATATGCCTTTATATGTCAAATAAATGGATGATTTCTATATTCTACCAGGTGTGAAGCTTTCTCCACATACCCGAGAACATTCGACCTTATTCATGCAAATGGTGTCTTCCGCTTGTATAAAGACAAGTAAGTCCTCATGGAGTTATTCTATTCTTTTTCCTGTAAATGATTTCTCCGCAACTAGCAACTATTTGGAGAATTTCCCGAGTTTAAATGTTCCGGCACAGGTGCAATATGGAAGACATTCTTCTGGAGATGGATCGCATATTAAGGCCAGAAGGAGCGGTCATATTCCGTGATAGAGCTGATGTTTTGATAAAGGTGAAAAGAATCGTTGGAGGAATGAGATGGAACTCGAAAATGGTAGATCACGAAGATGGTCCACTTGTCTCAGAAAAGGTGTTGTTTGCTGTCAAACAGTATTGGGTTGCTGGAGATAACAACAGCACGTCTTCACAGTGAGCAGGAAAGACACTGCTAAAACTGTACTGTGATTCTATCTGGAAAGGAAATGCTGCCTCTTTTTTTCTGATTCAGACCCGACAATATATTTTTCTTACACATGGGCTAATTTCCGATTAGCAAAGCCACCGACTGTAGCTTATGCAGTAATTGTTTTGTTCATTAGCTTCTGTTTTACTTTAACTTTATTTATTTATTTATGTATGTTAGATGTAGGATACGGGTAGGGCTCATGCTTGCAAAGCCTCAAGGCGATACAGTCATCTCTAATCTAATTGATTTGTTCATTTCCTCTTTCTTAAATTCGTAGAAATTCATGTTTATCTTCGGTCAGGCCCAGGGCCAGGTTGGTTTCAGTGTGCAGTATCGGCTTGTCTGCCTCCTGCTGCAGTCGGTAAACTGAGTTCTAAACCATTTGGTCTCTATATAAGCCTTGTTCTTTTTCTGCTGCCTTTCTCTTTAGTCCTTGCAGAGTTTGGGCTGAATGCATTCATGTTAGGAAAAAAGGAAAAACTCCAAGGTGAAAAGGAACTAGCTCAGCTCTAGACCATTATATTATAATTATCGGACCCTTGATGTACCGGTAACTACGAGCCACTTGTCAAGAATATCGACACTGTCCGTTCAAAATAGGGGGGATCATAATTCAACGCGGCTAACATCTGCAAATTATCCCCTCTCCTTGCCTAATCTGCATTAATTTGGCTGTTTGCAGATAATATTATAATAATTCCGATAACGCGAAGATTACAGGGTGGGTATAAGTAAAACCAAGGGAACGGGCAGCAATACTAACTACTAAGGCACACCACACCTAATGAGGCAAGAGAGATGACCCATCATTAATCAACCCTGTCCAGGGAATGTAGGACCAGGACCACTGAAATCATCTTATATTGCTGCCCCCACTACAAGTCCTATTCTATAAAAAAAAATAGAAAAATTTTGCTGCTCAAGAATCCGTATTATGATATATCACAACCATCTTTTCTTTCAAATCCGAACTATCTTGTATCAGTTTCAAGGTGCCATCTCCTCACTTTTTCAAATTTGTCCCGACTCTATTTGGCGTCTTCAAAAACTCTGCCAAGTTATTCATAATCATATAGCTTCTTTGCTTGTAGAAGATTAGCTTCTTCTTGATTTCCTTCACAAAGCTAGCTCTTTTCTCGAGCCATGGATGGTGAAAGCAAGATTACTGATCTTCGTGATGCTTCCTTCTCATATCTCACTAAAGCTCAACAGAACTTTGTTGTTAAGTTGACAGAGTCTTCTCAGCTTCCTAATCCTGACATAACCTTTAGCCATGAAACTTCCATTGTTTCAGTTAACTTGGAGAAACCTAAGGCTGATGAGGGTGAAATCAGTGTCTTTGGTGCTGAGAAATATTTTAATATGAAACTTGAAGACGGTCAAACTCCAGGAAGTATTGATTCTAATGCAGGAAAGATTGTGCATGAGCATGCAATCGAGAACCCATCAGTTGATCTTCAGCGGACGAGATCCAAAAGCACATTAGGAACTCCAAGCATAAGTTCTGAATCGAGTTGGAATAGCCAAATTGGTCTATTACCCAGTTCCAGGAGAAACTTAGCTCGTAACAGGCAAAAGAAGGTAAATGAAAGATGGTTCTTTCCTGGTTTTGCCTGTAAAGGATCATGTTCTGATGACAAATCTGTTTATACTGATAAAAATGTTGCTCATAGAGGATTTCAAGTCGCCTGCAATCCTGACATGACAGATGGAAGAAAACAATCTCAATTACGGTTCCTGGCGAAAGATGATCAGTTTCGCAGCCCAAGTTTTCAAAAGACTGTTGTTCGTTCAAAACGTGAAGACTACTTTGTATTGCCAACTGTAAATTCTGGAGTGCAAAATTTACAAATTCAAAACCTACAGAAACAAAAGATCCTGGAAGATGATCCCAGGAAATCGCTTGAAGTGTTCGGTTCGCATACAATAAAGAAAGAAGACATAGCATCAAACTTGGAGAGAAAACTTTCCGTGTTAACTTGGGATGCCATTCCATTCCCAAAGGCACAAAACTTGCCAACAAATTCTGCCAGCAGCCAGATATACGAAGACGGAGAAAGTGATGCTAGCTCAGATCTTTTTGAGATAGAGAACATTTCTTGCAGTACGCAACCAATATTGATTAAGCAAACTTCTGATGGCATGTCTGGTTTTAGCCCGTATGAGCCAAGCGAAACCAGCATTGAATGGAGTGTGGTGACCGCCAGTGCTGCCGATTTCTCTGCTGTTTCTGATTACGATGAAAAGAAACCTGGAGGAACGAGTGCAAATCCTGCTGGTCTAACATCAACAACACCAAGAAGTCGCCGCCCAAACAGTCTGTTAGGGTGCAAAAGTCAAAAGGCAGTAGAAGTTGCTGGAACTGCATATAAGAGAAACGAAAAGGGTAAGCCTCATTTGCATCACCAGCAAAGAAGATCATTAGATAGCTCCATACAAGTGAGGAAGGTACCAGCCGACAATAAGGTGAAAGATTATGATTTCCCGTGATAGAGCTTCCGTGAACAGTGTAATATTTTCCCTGGTGAAATTTGCAGATGATGATGGTCTTGTCGTCGTCATTTAATTAATATCTCTCCCTTTCATTTTAAACAAGATAATTCTCCATTTTATTTATGGAATTTATATCAAATTTGATCAAAGAACTTCTTGGGATGAATAATTATTTCAATTGTTCGATCAAATATATTTCAATAAAATTTTTTCAATTCAAATTAATATAAAATGAATGAATCATAAAATATTATTTAAGTGACAGAAAATTAATATGAAAATGAGAAAATAATAAAAACATTAAACAAGAAGGAAGGAAGGATGGATTGGTGATTAAGGAAATTACAAGCTTTATGTCCACACATCATCTTGTCTAGCAAAGGCCGAACATGGTAGAAACAAGGAAAGTGAATCTTTTGATTTAGGAATGTTGATTGGACATAGAAGACATGCAAGTTAAGTAAATCCACACACATACTTGGCCACTCTTGTCTATACCCAATCCGTTTCTTCACTTGTAAACTACATGACCACTCTTGTCATCTTGATTTATAACCAAAGGATCTCTCATGTTTCTATACTTACTTTCTTTTAACTTTTTTTATCTACATCTAATTTATATATAATTAATGTTTCAATATTTTCAAATATATAATCTAATTTAAATAAAACTCAAATATTTTATTTTTATTGATTAATTTTCTCTAAATAAAATATTTTCTAATAAGTAAAATCAAAAATTAATAAATTCTTATATGAATTTCATTTATTATATAAGATTATAAACTTATCAATAATAACATAATGTTCATATATCAATTTTTTTTAAATATTACAAATTTATTAATTTTTATTTACATGTATATTATCAATCAATATATAAATAATATTTAATAAAATTTAATATATATTATTATTTAAAAATTTTAAATAATGAATCAGATTTCATATAGACAGTCACCTTTGCCTCACTTGGGAGGGTACAAATCTATTGTATTTAGCTCAAAAAAACACAAAGGTCCCTACAATATGCAGATGGATGCTAAAGCAACCTACATTGTGAACTGCTCTTCTTCTCTACAAAACAAACAATTTTATTTCACAATACCTATTTCAGAGATGGATCTACAAAATTAGTCAACAAGATTATTAATTTAGAATCAATGCATATTTAAATTTCATAAATTTAAATATGAAATATTTAAATAAATATTTAAATTAGTCAACATAAATTTCATAAATGCATATTTAAATAAATACACATGTGTTCATTAAAATAATTACATAATTTATGTGTATCATATGTAAAATTATGGGTTAATTAGGGAAATTATTTCTAAAACAAATTAATTTTTTTACTTTTTTTCAAAATTACTCAATAACTTTTTTATTTTCAAAAATACAATTTTTTCATTTTTAATTTTTTAATTTTTTAATTTTTTAATTTTTTAATTTTTTAAATATATAATATATTATTTTTTATAAAAATATTTTTTAAAATTAAAAATAGTTAAAATATAAAAGATATGTTATTTCAAATTAATATTTAAAATATTAGAATTTAAAATTTTGATATAAAATCCTTAATATATATATGTTAATTACCTAATATATACTAGCATATTTCTTTTTAATATTTTTAAAGTAAATTATAGATATATGAAGTAAATTTTTAAAAAATTCATATTTTTAAAAATGATTTTTTAATTTCTTATTTTTGTATTTCCTTAATTTTTTAAATTTTTTTCTATATTTAAAAAAAAACTAAATTTATTGCAGAGAAGCGGAGGCAATAGTCCCATTACCCCGTTGTAACTTCATGACTTACTGGACTATCAACTCCTTCCAAATAAATAATTATTCAATAAAATTAACGGTTTTAATAATATTATTTATTTTAATAGTCATTATTTATTATATTTAGTTATTAGTGATTTGTCACACCCATGCCTGGTGTAACATACTCCCATAGCATAATTAATAACCTCCTAAAAAAGGAAATCATTAATTATATTACAAAGGATGCATATATAGTTTTACTATTTATAAGTTACTATTTATAAGTTACTATTCATATGTCGTGTGCGAAAATTTCTATAATAACTTTTATTTAACGTTATACAGTATCATTATATTCACATCGAGAAGTCATAATATCAACACACAAATAAACACACGTTAAAACATAAACACATACATCCTACTACCAATATGAATAATGTTTAAACTACATAACCAAAAGGTATCTGGGAGTACAGTAACAAAATATCCAAGCTGCTGTAGAATTAAGATTCCAATGAATCTTATTTCTTGCTGACCGATGATCGCCTAATTCTGTCTCTCGTCCAATGGACTAGTACCTATGCTCATCAAATGACAAACGCTGAGTATAAAACTCAATGGTGCTTTATAATGTAAAAAAAATGAATGAATAAAAACATTTATCATAACAACCCATAAAAACCATCCATTGATAAATACATTGTATAGTGGTCATATCAGAATAGTAAACATCGTAGAGTACATGCATGTGTACCTTTACCATACTTTTCTCATCATTCATCCTTGTCTCATGGTCATTTATAATGATGGAATGCAATTGAGCATGCAATCATGCTTTCCACTCACCCACTCACATTGTTATACGTATAAATAGTTATGCACCATTTGTACTAGATCTTGTACCGGTACTGATCCTCTTAGGGACCCGATTCCTTTAGGAACCAATCATTTTCATACGACTTTTAAGCTTGGCTTATAGCCCATCATTATATAATACGACTCGAAGAGTCCGGCCTCTGGCCTAATAGTATATCATATATGACCCAGTACATATAATACGACTTATAGCCCAGCCTTTGGCCCATTATTATTATTATCGTATCATTTCCACCTTATATCTCCACCATGGCATGCTATGCATATGTTTGATGCATTATATGATCATATAATGTCATTGTTCATCCATACACTTTTCATGTATACCATAAAAATTTTCAATATGAAAATGCTATTAAAGACCATAAAGAAGGTCAAGAAAGACCAAGCACAAACCTGTCTCCAAGTTACCCCTATCAAGTATTGGAGTGAAAGTATTTGCCTCATTGTCTGAACCTGTAATGATGTCATTTCATGTTTATTTAGTATGATTGTTCATATTTCATCCA
>CANYBF011782616.1:0-10924 GCA_948192965.1 Dalechampia spathulata | reverse complement strand
GTTCATTGGAGACCTTGCCAGTGAGATTTCATATGGATAATTGATCTATGTCTGTGAAATTTTATCTCACTCATATCAGTAGTGCAAGTATCCTTAGACTTGAGATATCAAGGTTATCTTAACTATGGATTACTGTACTTTAACTCCGATGCTTTATTCCTTGTTAGGAGGCGTTCATAGTTTGGGGGTTGGGTATGGTATAACATAGTTGAAGGTATTTGAATATCAATAGAGAATTCACCACCCTAGATTAATAGTAGGGGTTATCTCAAAGATTCATGAAGTAATCTTTATTCAAGAATCTCTGGCCAGAGTAGGATGCCCGGGGCGAATATGATTCATAGGGGCATTTTAGGAATAAAAATTATATGACATGAGAAATCTATTTTAGGGTATGACTTAACATGATTAGTCATACATTGAGTTGACATTAATCCATACTCAAACCTAAAAGAGATAGTAATGGTGAAAGGAGTTTATTGTAGCGGTGTCTAATATGGAAGGATTGAAGTCAAACCAATGGTTGACCTATTAATATTTGGGTAATCATGATGTATAACTAGATACCACTCATGATTTACATGCTAAATATAAGATTTAACATGCTGCCAATATATTAGGAACCCAAAAGGTCACACACTTACAAATGAGGAAACAAGCTAAAAGGTTAATTTTGTACTTTTGGGAAAAGTCAAAATTAACACTTATGGAAATTAACCTAAGACTTTATGGACTTAATTTTAATATTTAGAAGTTCATAAAGTTCAAGATGGGCTGTTGGGTTGGGCTATGACAAGGCAAGTGACAGTCATATGCCATATTAATCACAGATGGCCCAAGCCTGACTTAAGCTGAAAGGGTTTCCGCTTAACCTACTTTTGGAGTATAACTTTATTGTTATGACTCAAAATTAGGTTAAACCGCTCCATTTTTTTTTCTTTGGCTGAAACATACCTTCTTCTGGAAAGAGAGAATTCAAGCTTGACAAGATCAATTGTGAGGAAGAAAAAATATCATAAGTTTTCTTCTTTTTCTTTGCTAGTTCACAGGAAAGGAGATAGAAGCAATCGTTGCTTGGTTGGAATCCTTCATTTGCATTTGGATACTATTAGAGGCTACCTATTTTGGTGGTTTTTGGTTTGCTACAACCATAAACGGCATAGAGGTCAAGAATGAAGGAGAACAGCATTGAAAAGTAAGAGTTACTATTCTATGCCATATCTAATCTCTAACTAAGTTCTCTTATGTTTTGATGCAAAGATCCCTTCTTGGTTTGCTATTCCAAATAAAAATTTTAAATTTCTTCCGCTGCTTAATAACATAGCAAACCAACAAGCTAGGTATAGATAAAGACATATATATAAACCATGAAGCATAAACTTAGATTTTGCTTATCTACATGCAATATAAGAATTACACACTTTCTCAACATCCTTATGCATATGAGGCTAATAAAAGTGTTCATTTAGCATATCATAAGTTTTATGTACCCAAAAATATCATATCAATCCCCTAAAATGAGACTATAACACAATCAAATCATGCATAGAGCATCTAAGCATACAAAGTTTGTTACCTTTAAATAGAAAATCATCATGCCTCTAGAATTTATTAAATGCTCCATTTTCACATGCCAAATATACATTGCCAAAATTGGCATCAACAACATATAGACCTTTAATATGTTTGAATCCAAGTAATTTTGTACTAAGGGTAGAGATCAAGGCATACCTTCTTGACAATGCATCCATAACATTTTCCTTTACATGTTTGTATTGAATCATATAAGGAAATTGCTTAATGAATTCAACCCACTTACCATATCGTTGTTAAACTTCCTTTATCCTTTTAAGTGTTTAAGCAAATCATGATCACTATGAATGATAAACTCCTTAGGAAGTAAGTAGTGTTAGCATACAATTCTTTGTCATAGGTTGAATAGTTGAGTTGAGCTCCTTTTATCTTCTCACTAAAGTAGGCAATTGGCTTCTTTTCCTACATTAAAACTGCTCCAATTCCCACACCCAAAGCATCACACTTGATCTCAAAAGTTTTATTGAAGTCAAGTAAGGATAGAATAGGTGCTAAAGTTATTTCTCTTTTAATGTGTCAAATGCCTGTTGATGTGCTTCCCTCCATTTAAAACTGACTTCCTTCTTCACTATCTCTATGAGTGGTGCTGCAATTGAAGAGAATCTTACACAAACCACCTATAAAAGCTTGTTAAACCATGAATGCTTCTTATTTTAGTCGCAGTTTTAGGTGTAGGACACTGTTTTATAGCCTTAACTTTCTCCTTTCAACTTCAATTCCCTATGCACTCATAATAAAACCAAGAAACACAAATCTATCTATACAAAATGTGCACTTTTTAAGCTTATCATACAACTTTTCCTCCCTTAAAGTTTATAGAACTAGCCTAACATACTCAATGTATTCTTCTAGAGACTTACTATAAATGAGAATATGATCAAAATACACAACCATAAATCTCCCTAAGAAGGCACACAATACATGGTTCGAAAGCCTCATAAATGTGCTAGGTGTATTAGTTAAACCAAAAGGCATTACTAACCATTCATACAAACCATACATAGTTTTGAAGGTAGTTTTCCATTCATCTCTAGGCTTCATCCTTATTTGATGATATCCACTCATTCATCTCTAGGGTATCTATATTTTATAGTGATTTTGTTGATTGCCTTGCAATCAACATACATGCACCACGTACCATCCATTTTAGGCACCAATAAGACTGGAATGACACAAGGACTCATGCTCTCCTTTACCAGTACTTTTTCCAAAAGTTCATCTACTTGCATTTGCATCTCCTTAGTCTTCATAGGATTGCTTCTATAGGCTGGTCGATTAAGAATGTTAGAGCTTGGAATAAAGTAAATTTAATGTTCTATTCATCTCAAAGGTGGTAATTCATTAGGCATCTCATTAGGAAAAACATGGTCAAATTCCTGCAACACTAAAATAAAACTAGGAGGCAAATTGTCAAGGTTAATATTAGTGTCAGCAAATAAAATTTCCTTGTACCTAAGAAGCAAAAGAGGCTTCTTTAAGGAAAGAACACTCTTAACCTCTCTTATTCTCACATAAAATTTTTGTTTCTTTTTCCCTTCTCTCTTATTTTCACTCACCAAAGGGCCATGAACTTGTGTATTTTCTTTTCTAGCCTCTTTTCCCTTATTCTTTCCTTTTGTGATCTTTTTCTATAAGGAGGCTGAAACTTCACTACCCTTTTTCCCTAAGGTCAAAGCCTCTCTTTCCCTCTCTGGTATCTTCTTTTTAATCTTCATACACTTCTTGGGGGGATAATAGAGCTACTACCACCTTCCTTCCTTCATGAGAAAAGGAATACCTATTGTTGTAATCATCATGTAGAACTTTTCTATCAAATTGCCATGGTCTTCCTAATAGTAGATGACCTACTTGCATCGGTACAACATCTCAAGCCACTTCATCTTTATACCATCCAATGGAGAATGGTACCATCACTTAGTGTATCACCCTCACTTCTCCACATGCATTCAACCATTATAGTTTGTATGGTTTAAGGTGTTTATTGCATGCCAAGCTTAGCTTCTCCACCATACTTACACTAGCAACATTGGTGCAACTTCCTCCATTTATGATCATAGAACATACTTTTCCATTGACTAAGCATCTAGTGTGAAATATGTTTTCATGTTGCTCAAGGCTTTCTTCCTTTACTTGCATAGTTAAAGCATGCCTAGATCTCTCCATGTTCAGTAAACACTACATCATTTCCTTCTTCTACCTTATTGTCACTACAATCGATTAAAGAAGGCATTTCATCCTTAGACTCAAAATATATTTCTCCATCCTTTACGGTCAACATGAGTCTTTTATTAGGACATTGAGATGCAATATGTCCTTTTCCCAAACACCTAAAGCACTTGATTTCCCTACTAAAAGTCAAAGGATTCAAACCCCCTTTTACTTCTTTAGGGGCAATTTGAATGGCTTCCTTTCCCTTATTGGCCAAACCTATTCCTTGAAATTATGAGCTTCTAGCTTCTTTATTTTCATCTCTTTTACTCCATTTAGAGTTCCATGTATTACTAAAAAATCCTTGGAATTTGCTAGAACTCCTTCCCTTCCTTTGCTTTTCAATCTTCATTACCATGTCAAGCATCTCTTCAAAATTATCATACTTGTATAGCTCAATGGCATTTGTAATCTCCTTGTTTTGACCACCAAGAAACCAAGCCATGATGACCTCTCCTCAATGTTAGCCCGAACCATGCACATCTCCATCTCTTTATGGTAGTCTTCAACACTCCTTCCTCTTTGCACTAATCTATGTAACTTTTGATGTAGCTCCCTAAAGTAGTGAGTATGGATAAATCTATGTCACATAGCCTCTTCATGGCCTCCTAAGTTAGGATAGGCCGAATGCCCTTCTTTCTTCATAGTAAAGCTAGTGAATTTAACTGATGCTACTTTGACTTTCTTCTCCTTTGAATAGTTTTGGTATTCAAAGATAATCTCCACTTTCCTCTCCCATTCAAGGTATTCTTCAGCATTGTTATTTCCCTTGAATTCAGGTATTCTCATCTTTATAGTGCCAAGGTTCCCATCTACATGACCACTAGTTGTGGTCTTTCCTTCATCCTCTTCTAGACATGCTACAATGGAAATCCTCTATCTCCACCGCTAGCTCCTCTTATTGGTTAGAATCTCCCATCATAACCTCTTTAAAGGTTTTATGTAGGAGTATGAAAGTCATCCCCCTTTGTTGCACTTTGAATTGACTTGATTTCTTGTAACTCATCAAATACAAGCCTTTGAAATTTCTCCATTTGCCCATTGGTTGCCTCCATGAAAAGTTTCAATTAGGGATCTATTGTAGGTGCATCTTCTTACCTATGATCATTCTTAGAAGAGCTCATTGTGAATAAGAAGCAGAAATAAATGCAAAGGTCAATTAAATCACTCCCTCACATGTTTACACTCTTTTAGCTTTTCTAGATATGAACCACTTATTATGCCTTTTACCCCTCTATTGCAATCTTTCCAATTGCATTTCGGAACTAAAGCACACCAATCAAAGTAAAAGTACAGGTTCTGGAAAGCAAAGAACAACCTAAACAATTCAAAAAAAGTTCTAGAAAGAAGATACTTAGACAAGTCAAATGATAGCACAAGAACAAGAATTTGTACTATTTAATTAAAACAATTAGAGTGTAGATATAAATAAATAACACTTTAACAATGTCAAACGGTAAAACTAGTTTAAACAATAAGTAAGATAACTAGAATTTAACAAAGATAATTTAGCAAATATGTGAGAATTTGATTCACTTCAAAAGCAAATAAAATATTAAACCTAATTAAATCTACCCAAGCAAAGCAAGCAATTCAAAAAGACCTTTTAAGTAATTAGAGCCAAATATGGAAAGTGTTACACCCATAGTAGAGACCCTAGGAGTTATGCAATTATATGCTTGTATGTGTAGATGAATGGTAAGATTGAATGAGGTATGTTATGTGAATGAATGCATGATGATGGGTTTGTGATTGTATTTTTGTGAATTGTGTTATATGTGCTTCATTGCTTGCCTTGTGTGTCGTCGCCTTATTGAGAAGCATGTCTTCTCGGTTGGATGAGGGACGGTGTGTATATGTGATGTGGTATGTTTTGGAAGTGTGTTTTAGGTGAGCGAGGAAGTTTGGGACAGTTATAGATGAGTTTAGGCTTGCTAAAAGGCATGTTATGGGATTTTAAGGAGTGGTACAGGCGTACGTATTAGGCGTACGGTCGTACAAGATAGGAGAAGATAGGGATTTTAGGGCCTGGAGAGCGTACGAGCATACCAAAGGGTGGTACGGCCGGACGCGAGCTCATAGGAATTTTAGTTTATCAGTAACTGCGAGGACGTACGGGCGTACCAAATGTGGTACGGGCGTACCGTTGCTTGCAGGAATTTAGAAAGGTCGCAAGAAATTTTGGTTTGTCAGTTAAATCGAGTACGTACAGGCGTACCAAATGGGGGTACGGGCATACGGTTGCTTGCAGGAAATTGAGTTTCTCAGAAGTTTAGAGTCGGTACGGGCGTACCAATTCCGTACGGCCGTATGTGACTTTATATTTGACTTTTAAGGCTAGAAACAGACAGTTTTCATTAGCTTTCCTTCCCTTTTTCTTAAGCTTAAATGCCCTAAACCCTACTAAATAACCCTCTAAGTGATTCTAAACATCCCTAGTGTCCGAGAACACGAAGTAGAAGTTGAACACGAGTAGAGACAGAATCATTGGCTTAAGCTAGAAGTAGCTTGCATTTGAGGTATGTGCTAGGTGACTTGTGTTCGTACTAGGTTTATGTTTTTAGCCACTTTTGGCTTGTTTCTATTGCCATAAGACTTAAACTAAGTCTCGGCTTGTATTTCTGCTTTGTATTTGATTCATTGAGGTGTGCTATACGCATGATTATGTTTGCAATGCTTGGATTGATATGTTTCATGCTTGTATTGCGATGAATTGTCCAAGCTTTCATGTTTTTGATGAATGAATGTTAATGACATGCTGACATGCATGGAGATGATTGATGAGGAAAGAAAGAGTGAAAAGAAAATGAGAAATGAGGGCAGAGCTCAGCTCTAGGCACACTGGATCAATAATGAATGGTATTCCTTCGGGAATCAATAGATAAAGGATCTCCTGAGATAGGAGATGAATGAATAAATGGCCTCCTATGGGAGATGAGTACTGGTACCTATCGGGATCCAGCGTGTGCGAAAGGAATGTGCACAATTATAGGAAAATAAGAGTGAATGAGGGTGGATGATAGAACCATTGTCATTTGCATCGCATATGATGTTTATGATGAATTGCTATGTGTGTATGATTGTTTATATGTGTTTCTAGCACCACTGAGTTTTATCTCAGCATTTATCATTTGATGAACGTAGGTTCAGAGCCCACGGGAGAGCGATCAGAGAAGGATTAGAGGTCGTCAGCTGAGATGGATGGATCTCATTTTGGTACGGGACTTCTGCGGCATACTCCAGTTTCCTTTTGGATTGTGTAGTTAAGGTGGTAGTAGTCATGTATTTATTGTATAGCTTTTGGTGGTTTTATGTGTGCACTTACTTATTATAAACAGGTTTTATATATATGAGATACGGTATAGCCTGTTTTGTATAGTGCATGAGTGTATGTTTAATGATCCCGGGTATATGTATGTACATCACGTTGATTCTGCCGCACAACCACCATTAGGCTTAGAGTTATGTCCCTATACGACGTCTGCATGATGTATCCCTGGTGGTCCAGGCACTGGTCTTCTTCTGGGGGCCGCTGTCTGTGCTACGGGAGCATGTCCTCCTGGGTATGGGTTGCGTGTGACATGTTAAAGTGGTATCAGAGCTATGGTTTAGCTCACTTGATTTCATAAGGGTTTGTTAGGACTACTGCCAGTGTCTAGAAAGCTACACTTGAGGAGTTTCTAGTCCGTACCATTGCTAACTGTTAGGTTTATGTTTTGTTTATTGTATTACAGATACAATATGATGACTGATAGAGCAATCATCATTGGGGAAGAAGAAGGGGGTAACTTTAATCCCCAAGAGGGTTCGTCGAAAACGGGTAATGTGAGTGGTAGACAGCCACGATAGGAGGAATAGGCTGGGTCGAGTACTAGGGCACCAGAAACAGATAGGGTTGATGCCTCAGCAGCTGATCCGATGGCAGCCCACTTTGCACAGTTTATAGTGTTCATGAGGGCACAGGGTCAGATGTTACTAGTGACACCAGCGCCACCTCCACCTCCACCAGAGCCCAAGGAAGAATATAAGCTCGACTTTAAGAAGTTGAGGGCTTATGGGGCTATAGATTTTATGGGGACGATTGATCCGTATGTGGCAGAGACATGGCTGGAGAAGATACAGTGAGTGTTGAGGTAGTTAAAGTGTCCCGATTCAGCAAAATTTGAGTATACCATCTCCCTACTACAGGAAGACGCATATGAATGGTGGAAAACCATTCCTCAGAGTATGGCTGATCCTCCGATACTGACCTGGGCTGATTTTCAGAGGGAGTTTCGCCAGAAATATGTGCGTACTGCTTACACAGATCAGAAATTGCATGAGTTCCTTAATTTGACTCAGAGGAACATGACGGTGGCAGAGTATGAACGGGAATTCATGAGGTTAGCCTACTATGCCACTAACATATTGACTTCAGGGAGAGAACGGTGCAAGAGGTTCAAACAGGGTTTGGATCTCAGGATCAGAGCATTGGTTCATGGCTTTAACTATGATGATTTCTCAGCTTTGATGGCTAATGCACTGAATCAGGAGCGGATTCTCCAGGAGGGACAGAGGAGACAGGAGGCGATGAGGAGACCATTTCATGAGCCGAGTTCTTCAACGGGATCTCTGAAGAGGGGAAGATTTAGAGGTCCATTTGTTCCACGACCGGTGGGAGTACGACCGCCTACACCTTGACGGGTACTGAGTGGGAGACCCACATATTTCAGTGGCAGCAGCAGTGGAGGGTCTGGATTGTTACCATGCCGTACTTGTGGCCGGACACATCACGGGGCTTATCGGATGGGATCGGATCTATGTTACCGATGTGGTCAGGCTGGGCACTATGCCAGAGAGTGTCCTACGTGCGATAACATCCTCATGCATACGGTATCAGAGGGTGGTTCATATCAGCAACAGGGCTTGAATATGAGATTGGGTCCGAGTGGTTCCCAGAAAGCAGAGAAAGGCAGAGGAAGAGGCCAAGGAGGCCGTGATAGTAGAAGCCGAGGAGCGAGTCAAGAGTCTGTGAACCAAGCTATTGGCGTGCCTACCAGAGTGTACAATTTGGTTCAGCAGGATAAGCAGTATGCCTTTGATGTCGTAATTGGTAATGTATTTATCTCTGATCATAAGTCATTAGTATTATTTGATCTGGGTTCTTCGCATTCCTATATCAATACTGAGTTTGCCTGAACACTTGATAGGAATAGTGAGGAGTTAGGATATGAGATAGTGGTATCGAGTCCCTTAGCTAAGAATGTTAAGGTGGATAGGGTGTTACGACAGTGTCCTTTAGAGATACATGGTGCATGTTACCCTTCGAATTTAGTTAAGATGCCATTTAGGGATTTTGATGTCATTCTGGGTATGGAGTGGTTAGCGAGGTATAACGCAGTGATGGATTGTCGTCAGAAGACTGTGACCCTACAGCATCTAGAGCAGAGGACGAGAGTGATATAGGGGAATGTACCGTCTGTAATGGCGAGACTGATTTCAGCACTGACAGCTCAGAAATTGATGGTTCAGGGTTGTGAAGCTTATTTGGCCTATGTGACAGATACCAGATAGGGGGAGATTCAGTTAGTTGACATCCCAATGGTTTGTGATTTTCCAGATGTGTTTCCTGCAGAGTTACCGGGGTTACCACCAGAATGAGAAGTTGAGTTGAGATTGAGGTGATCCCAGGTACAGAATCGATTTCCATTACACCGTATAGAATGGTACCATTGGAATTGAGGGAGCTGAAGGTACAGTTGTAAGAACTTCTTGAGAAGAGGTTTATTAGACCGAGTATTTCACCTTGGGGTGCACCAGTATTATTTGTTAAGAAGAAAGATGGGACGATGTGGATGTGCGTGGATTATCGATAGTTGAACAAGGTAACTATTAAGAACAGGCATCCATTGCCACGGATAGATGACCTGTTTGATCAGTTAAAGGATGCTGCAGTGTTTTCGAAGATTGATTTGAGATCAGGGTATCATCAGCTTCGAGTTTAGGAGGGCAGTGTGGCTAAGACAGCATTCAGGATGCATTACGGGCACTATGAGTTCTTAGTAATGCCATTTGGATTGACTAATACGCCAGTAGCATTTATGGCCCTGATGAATATAGTGTTTGCAGACTATTTGGATCAGTTTATAGTGGTATTCATCAATGATATTTTGGTGTATTTGAGAATAGATGAGGAACATGATAGGCATCTGAGATTAGTTCTGCAGCGATTAAGGGAAAAGTAGTTGTATGGTAAGCTTTCTAAGTGTTCCTTTTGGTTGGAACAAGTCGCATTTTTAGGGCATGTGATTTCAGCCGAGGGTATTCAGGTTGATCTGAGTAAGATTGAAGCGGTTTTGAGTTGGCCGATTCCACGGAATATCAGTGAGATCCGCAGTTTTCTGGGATTGGCTGGGTATTATCGACGGTTCATGAAGGGGTTCTTGATGCTTGCCTTACCGTTGACGATATTGCTTTGGAAGGATGTTTCTTTTCATTGGTCTGAAGAATGTCAGCAGAGCTTTGACAGATTGAAGGATTGTTTGACCCAAGCTCCGGTGTTGACGTTGCCTACACCGGGGATAGCTTTTACTGTGTATAGTAATGCTTCACTTAATGGTTTAGGTTGTGTATTGATGCAGGATAGGAAAGTGATAGCATACGCGTCAAGACAGTTGAAACCGCATGAAAGGAATTACCGGACACATGATTTGGAGTTAGCCACCATAGTATTTGCACTGAAGATTTGGTGACACTACCTGTATGGGGAATTGTGCTAAATGTATATGGACCACAAGAGCCTCAAGTATTTGGGTACATAGAGGGAACTGAATTTGAGGCAACGACGGTGGTTAGAACTGATTAAGGACTATGACTACATCATTGATTATCATCAAGGTAAAGCTAATTTGGTTGCAGATGCATTGAGTCGTAAGTTAATTGCAGGATTGAGATGGTCGTCTTTGATGCTCGTGTTGGAAATAAGACAGTTACATGGGACGTTGACAGTGCAACCTGAAGGTCTTCTAGCTCAGGTATACCTTCAAGTGAAACCAGTGCTGACATAACAGATTAAGCAGAGTGCCGTGAATGATGAGGAATATCAGAAGCAGTTGCAAAAAGTTCAAGCTGGTAAGACTACTCT
>CANYBF011782563.1:0-17512 GCA_948192965.1 Dalechampia spathulata | reverse complement strand
TCCAAATACATGTAATTACTATTCCAAGTGAATCATTCTCTCATGATAATACCATATGCACATCACCATAAATACATCCTCATAATACCATAGCATTTAATCATCCAAGTATATTCTAAGTGTGAAGAGTGGATGTGACATTTAGAGTTAAGATCAGAAGTTAAATTTTCAGCAAAAACAATTATTAAGAAGGTTTATCCTAATTTTAAGAGTTTTAATGTTGAATTGGGATAATCAATCTCGAACTGATGACTTTCACTGTGTTATACCACTAAATTATATCCCTCCCCTTGCCTTATCAAAAAAGAGAACTGACTAATTCTAAGTAACGCTTGAACATGAACCTACTTAAATTCTTTAGAAAATATTCATGTCATTAGATTATAATGTCATATTTAATGAATATATTATTTAATTTAAAATATTTTATAAATTTAATAAAAATAAATAAAATAAATAATATGAAATTTTATAAGTATTAAAAATAAAATATTTTTAAAATATTATTTGAAAAATAATATTTCAAATATCAAAAAATGATTTATTTAAATTATATAATGTTTTATAATATATATATATATATATATATATATATATATATATATTATTCTTAATTTTATATAGTTAAAAAAATTCAATTTAATATTATTAATTCTTACATTATTTTCCAAAATTACTTTTATCTTGCATATAAAATCATGCAATTTGTTAGAGTTTAATAGTTATTAATTAACATAAAAAAATATAATTGTCTTTTTCAAACATAAGAAATAAAAAAAAAACGATTTTCATTTACACTTTACTTGACAATTATGACTCTTTTTTTAAAATTATTTTTATATCATATGGTTTAATTTATTATATATATATATATATATATATATATATATTGGCATTTTCAGCGGGCTCCCGTCTGTATATATATGTTTGCTTTCAGGTTTTACCAGGTCATCTCTTGCATAAACTGCAGCCAGGCAAAAAAAAAAACCTAATATCCATCCAAATACCTGCTTACAATGGTGAGAGCTCCATGCTGTGAGAAGACAGGACTCAAGAAAGGTCCATGGACTCCTGAAGAAGATCAAATACTTATCAGTTATATTCAGCAACATGGCCATGGCAATTGGAGGGCACTTCCTAAACAAGCTGGTAACTCCATAACCTATTTGTGCTGTTTCATCTGAGTTAACTCCCAAACCAGTGATCAGCAGTCTGAACTTTTTCTAAAAGATTTCGTAATAAAGTGAAAAAAGAAAAGAATTACATTTTGTTTTAATTCTGTTAATTTTTATATGAAAAATCGATCAATCTATATACGTCAATAAAGATAAAAATTTCGTTATTATTTTGATCCATATGTTAACTATGAAATATTTAGATTTTGATTATGGTTGTAGTGACAGTGAGTTCTTACCTCCCTGGTGTTTTCAGGTTTATTGAGGTGTGGAAAGAGTTGCAGGCTGAGATGGACAAATTATCTGAGACCAGACATTAAAAGGGGCAATTTCACCAGAGAAGAAGAGGAAACCATCATCAAATTGCATCAAATGCTGGGAAACAGGTACCTTCTGTAATTAGTTACCTGTAAGCTTTGATGAGGAAGTAATTAATCTTAAGTTAACTGTGTTTCCTCCAAAGTCCAAGCTAACATTTTCTAATTAATTGCCTGCTCGTCATAGAATTCTACGCATAATAAAGACATGCATGCGTTTATTATTCAACTTTGTCCTTCATTATTATAATAAGAAGTTATCTATATATATATATTGTCAATCTTGATCATAGTGAAAATAAAGAGATTCTACCCCGTGAGCATCGCATGTGCCATCTACAAATTTCCAAGTTCTCGTTTTTAATTTGCTAAAAAACAAGATAGGCACTTTGATTGATGCACGTAACTAATTATCAATTAATTAATGTGACTATAATTGATTTTGCTTCAGGTGGTCGGCCATTGCAGCAAGATTAGCCGGAAGAACGGACAATGAAATTAAAAATGTATGGCATACCCACTTGAAAAAGAGATTGAACCGGAATAATGCGGCCCCAACCGCCGCCATCACCACGACCACTCAAGAAAGACACGCCGTTGATGATGATGAAGAACTGAGCAAAACAGGATCAGGGTTTGTTAATTTATCTAATCCTGACGCATCTGCAGGCCATGAATGTAGAAGAACGACTTCACCAGAACATTGTTCCAGCAGTGACGTTTCTTCCATAACTATATACGATGATCATTCCAATATTACGTCAATGAAGGGGGAATCATCCGATGAATTTCTTGAAATGGATGAAAATTTCTGGTCTGAAGTACTGTCAAGTGATAACTCAAGATCGGAAAGTGAATTTTCAGTTTCTTCATTCGGTGACAGCATAGAACCAGCAGTCCAGTACGGCTACAATTCAAGCATGTATGGATATGACAGTATGGATTTCTGGTATAACCTGATGACAAGGTCCGAGGAATCATTTGATTTGTCAGAGATTTGATTACCTAAGAAACTCAACATCAACTCCAATTCATAGTAATTCCCTCTTGTGATCGAGCGTTGAAAAGATAAGGAATTATCGCTGTCTGATCATTCAGAAAACAGACAGCTTTTGATGAAATTCATGTACATTTGGTCAACTTTTTGGACCATAAATTCACTTGTAGTTGAAAATCGTTGAAATTAATTCCAAATTTATTATCAAAATTTAAATAAATTATGAAAAACAAGTTTTAAAATTTAAAATATCCTCACAGACCGAATACATTTATTAAATAGAAAAGCTTATTTTATAAGATAAATTAGACTATTTATAAGATTTTTTAAATAATTAAAAATATTATTTTCTTAATTATTAAGACATGTATTGATTTTTTAAATAAAATATATTTAGCCATAAGTAATTTAATATTTTTATTTCGAAATTATAAATAGTATAATATAGTAATAAGAATAATAAATAAATAAATAATTATTGCAAATTTTAATTTAAAATTTATATTTCCAACGGAAACTGTTGGAAGCAGACGGATCGGCGGTTGGGCCCGTTGTGTTAGGGTTTTTGTCTGGGCTTCTTAATTGAATCATCAAAATTGGACTTCAGTTCTTAAATCCACAGATTGTCCTAGATTCCTACTACAGAACTATGGCTACCGCATCAGGTTTCAGCTTTTTTTTTCCTTCTTTAATTTATCTGAATCTCGGCCTTTTCGTCTTTTTATCGGCTTTTTACGTTGATGGCAATTGAGGCTAATTATGGTTTAAATTTTATCCCAACAAGTTTGTAATGCGCGTCATTCAGCTTATTAGTTATTAGCCAGGTCTGTTTTTTTCTTGGTTGCTCAATGAATGATAAGTTTCACTCATGTTTTCTTATGTTGTTTATGTTGCATTGATCGAAAAATAACTTTTTGCTTGTGATTGCAGTTGCATTTAAATCTAGGGAGGATCACAGGAAGCAAATTGAACCGGAAGAAGCTCGTAAAGCAGGGCTTGCACCTGCTGAGGTTGATGAGGATGGAAAGGAAATTAATCCTCATATTCCTCAGTATATGTCATCTGCTCCCTGGTATCTTAATGCTGAGAAACCTAGCTTGAAACATCAACGGAAACGGAAAGCTGATCCAGAGTATACCCGTGATTGGTACCGAAGAGGTGTTTTTCTTCACAAAGCTGATAAATACAGAAAGGTTGCGTGTCAAAACTGTGGTGTTATGACACATGACTCCAAGTCGTGCATGGAAAGACCCAGGAAAGTTGGGGCAAAGTAAACAAATAAACATATTGCTCCAGATGAAAATATCGAGTCCTGTGAGCTTGATTATGATGGCAAACGTGATCGGTGGAATGGGTATGATACTTCAAGTTATGCTCTTCTTGTTGAGAGGTTCGAAGCTCGAGAGGCAGCTAAGGAAGTACCTGAAGGAACAACAACTAAAGAAATTAGAGGAAAAAAATGGTAGCCAAAAAGGCGAGGAGGGTGCTAGTGATGAAGATAATGATGAAGGTTTGTGCTTGGAGTTTTTTTTCCTTCTCATTTAGTAATCATCCTTTATAAGGCTTCAATGTCTTCTTATGATGTATGTCCGTGTATAAAGCTGTTTTACAAATGATTAAGCTTGTTGTATCTATATTTGGGACAGGGTTTCCCGAAGCAGTAGAGAAGAAACGGCTTGCTAGTTGGGGAACTGAGGTTCCAGATGATTTGGTTTTAGATGAGAAGTTACTCGCTGAAGCAATTAAAAAGGTGATCATAGGACCTGTTTGTTTGACCTTTTTTTTTAAAAATTTTAAACGCGCAACTCTATTGTCCTATCTGGGGAAGTGAGAATGGGCAAGTTTTCCGGAGCCTGACGATGACTGGATTTCCTTCCATTGTACAGGGAAAAGGATAGAAAGAAAGAAGAGAGAGATGAAAGGAAACGCAAGTACAACGTTACATGGAATGATGAGGTTACTCCTGAGGATATGGAAGCATATAGGATGACAAAAATGCATCATGACGATCCAATGAAAGATTTCCTCCTCTAAGCCTGTGCTTAAATAGAATCATGTATTGACGCATGACACCACCCAAGTCGACAGTTGGCATAATATTAGATTGCCAATTGTTGCAGCGTTGTGGATGCATTGATTTGGTTATAAAATTTATATTCCACTGACATAGTTGCGTACTTGCAGTGGATGGAACTTGGATTTGCTATTTTATAGATCAGAAACATCAAATCTATAGTGGTTTTTCTCGCAATTAACCTTCTGCCTATTTTCTTGGAAGAAATTCAATTTGGAGATGTACAATCACAAAGCAAACCTTTCTGTTTCTGCAAGTACAAATGGATACAGAAATTCTGTTATTTCCAAATAATAACAATAAGAGCTATAAATCATCAGCTACAGAAAATTCTCCAAACAGCTTTTGACAGTTTTCTCATGTTAAACTGAAAGAAGAAACATGGTAGCGAAATCGATTGCTACAAGCTTCCATCTTCTATAAATAATTCACTTGCCATCATCTCCTGAACTTCCATCTCTGCTCTGAAACTAGCAATGAATTGCTCAGCCCTTTCGTCTATTCCTCTCATCTGAGGAGATGCAAATCCCAACGACTCCCACATATCATCCGCCGCAACTGCTACACCACAGCCTCGTTGATCACTCCCCTTTTTATCGTCCTTGCTTGCACCCGGTTCCGCTACTTTCAGAACCTGTTCATCCATGAACTTGACAGTCATCCTTCCTGGAGGAAACTCTGTAACCTTCTCATCAGCAACAGGATCTCGAAACAGCTTGTCGATGTACACAGGCGCAGCCTTTCTCTTCGAAAGGAAGCGAAAGTGGCAGTTTCTTCGTCGTGAAAATTGGAAGCCATCAAGGATCCTTCTTCTCTTTCGATCGTTCCTCATAGCTTTGGTAGATGGAGGTTTGAAACGGTGTTTAGATTTGGTGATAGCCTTGGACTTGTGTAGCCTGTGAAGTTTGTTATGGAGCCTGGAGGTGAAGCACTGCCAAGCTCTCTTGGCAGGTGGAAACTTAAGGTTCAAGCAAGACATGAGGGAAAACAAGAAGAGGGAATTATGATGGTGGGGAGGGGTGAAGGATGTTAACCGGTTCTTTTATAACAAGAGTTACAGTGGCTATGGATTCTTCCTTACACTTGTATTTTGTTTTTATGCCAAGGATTCCTATTATTTTTGCTTCATTCTATTTGCTGGTTACTACATTTTAATGATTCATATTAGAAAGCAATAGCCTTCTAATACGGATTATTTTATATATTTCATACTGTAAATTATTGTAATTATGTATTAAAAACTACAATGAAATAACGTGACAACAAGTACCCAGTTCATTTGATTTAACCGTAAATACGAAGGGGATATGTACCAAAAAGGTGGTGGTGGTGGACAAAAGGAAAATCTTTTTTCAAGAAGTGGGACTCATATGGACCAGCTTACTTCTTAAGCTATTATATTGACAATAAGGAAATTTGTATGTATTTGATTACTACATAGATAACTCTCTAGAAGGTGGATGTTTATCTAACGACAGAACCATATTAGGAATTTGTTTGTGTGTGTGTGTACAAGGACATCAATTTTGACTCTATGGAGATCAATTCTGCAAAGAAGATTAATTATTCATTTGTTTTGTTAATAAGCAGAGACCCAATAGATATTTTTGTGAAATATATATATAGGATATTGTGGTGAGATGTGATATTGTTAGTAAGTATGAGATTAGTAATGGTAGCGTAGCATTTGCAATCTTGGTAAATCTTTCCTTTCCAACCCACCATGGATTTCCAGTGGGTTGCGTACAATGTAATCCAATAAAGCTGCATATCCTTTTCTTTTTCTTTATTCCAGCAATAGCATAGGCATGATTTATACATGTATTTATATGTGATATTGAGTTTGTTATGGGATGGTAGTTGATCAAAAGAGGGCAAGATTTGCAGTCATGGCCAATGCTTACAGTAACAGTATTTTAGAGAATTTAGGAAGAGGCATAAACAATACATTTCTTGCAATACATTTGATAATGGTATTGGAATAAAAGTGGGACAATCTTAACAAGAAGATATTGGAGAATCAAATAAGTTTTCTGGTCTCGCTCAATCTCAATCTGTTGTTTAATCGGTGATTCTATTTTGATGTCTTTATTTGACCATTCAGCCAAAGCTGACAAGGTATTGCACAAATACCAATCTCCATGAATATTAAAAATCATAACAGATACAAAGGGAAACGAATTGGATTATAAATAGCAGATATTAAAAAGAAAAATCAGTTAGACATGACAGCTGCTCCTTTTGAGCATTTTGATCAAAACCCTATATGAATTTTAAAAGTACCCATTTTTGTTTATTTTATAAAAAAATGTCTAAGTTTTTACTCTGGCGGATGGAGTGAAAAAAAGAACCCAGAAAATTGTGGGGGTGCAACATAACAAATTGTGAAGAAATGGAAGTGAAATCTAATCATACATCGGAATCTATCGGTGTTGAGGTCTAGATTAGGGCTTGGATACCAAGTTGTTGCATCTCTCTTAGCTTCCATATTGGGTAGATTGCACCTTCTCCGAGGTCTTCCGGATTGATTTGTTGCATAGCCCATGCATAGTACACAGTATGGATTGTGTCCTGTAACAGCAAAAAAATCTCAGGTACACTGTAAAACTCTCCAGGCCTAAGCATATACATAAAAAAGGAAAACAAACATTTTTGTGCTTATTTCACTTTTGACCCGTCAGTTCTAGTTTGGGCAAAATTTGCTACGATTTGAAAATTAGCTGTAATTTTAGCTTAAAATGTAGGTTAAAATGTGAAAAGATTTGAAATTTATTGGTTATTGTGCCAAAAATGCATCCATGAAGCCATGTTTTAAACCTCATTTACAAAGTTAAAGTATTCATCAGACAGAGCAAGTTAACTCGATAGAACTGTAGAGGTAGGTTATCTGAAGAATGGTCCCCACCGCACAGCAATGATCTTAACAATAATATCAAATGATTACAAATCCACTCTGGCAAACCCCCACTTCGCAATCCCTCCCTCTTCTGCCCCTTCGGAATTTCGCTAAACATCAACTTCGACATATCCAATCTAAAAGTTCTATGAAGCTTATGATTAAAGGATTTAATTGGTCTCATGATTAAGGTCAACTAAAAAGCTACTTGAAGTAGAGAACGTGAAAGCAGATATCATGTATCATGTGCATGGACAATCAAATTTACCTGGCCCCCTTCTGTTATTGCACCATTTCTATCACGTACACAATGAACTTGCTGAGTTTGGAACTGAAATTAACCAAGGGAGAAACTGAGGCATAAGTTACCAGAAAGTGCATGATGGTTGTCGATACCTTCTATCAAGTTACCAGAATGAGATTGTAATTAAAAAAAGTATGCATACCGCCACAATGATTATTGGGGAAGTTCCCATCATTTTGGTCTCTCTTACTTCAACCTCAGAAATATGTAGAATCTGCACTTGAACAAAACATATCAGTATCAGCTACCAAATCTAAACTATATTAATTATTTGGAACATGATTAAATAGAAACTGATTCCACCATGATATTAATGGATGGTTGATTCATAACGGCATTTCTTCAACTTACATTTGTGTAAGGTTTATACTATAAAAAGAACCAGTATTTTCTAAATCTAAAGTCCCATATAAACAACAAAAATGCAAATTCAACACATCCATCATTTGCATGTCTGACATCCTAGCAATTTTCTTTTTCTTTTTTAATTAATTTGAAACATGGTCATGCTGAGATCATCTTACTTGGATGAATGGTGACTGGCAACAAAATAAAGTGTTATTAGATAGACCTAACATGCCTACTGGGAAAACCATCTGAAGATTAAATATCACATTTCAAGATGGATTATAGGATAAAGGATAGAAATAGATTATCGGTAATATGACATAAAACGCTATTCCAAACACATGAGCTTTTTTTTTTTTAACTTGACGCAGATGACATGGACCAATTGAAAGAGGTAGAAGGAGGTCACGTCTTTCATATATACAAAACAAATGCTCAACCAGATGAAAAAAAATGGTACAGCAATAAGTCATGCTCAAGCAGTTCAATATCCATATTACAAAACAATTAAGAAATAAAAAGAAAACAATAAGTGCTTTACAATGTGAAGTTTTTACCTTGTTATCGAAAAATATACCATGACTTTGAAAAGCCTTGTGCTCTGCTTCGCAGCGGGTAATAACTTCAGATGTACAGTACTTCTTCAATGTCTCCAAATCTCCCTGTTAAAAAAATTCATATTACATTCGGACATTAGCGCCAATCCATACACTAAACCCATGATTAACCATAAGGATTAGTAGTAATTGCATTCACCTTTATGTAAGCATTAAGGACAGGTCTAACAGCTTCCTGAACTTCAGCCACAAAATCCATCAAAGAGAATGATCTGATGAAACAAACACAAGAGAAAAGGAGGGGAATGCATTAGCAAAGTGTTGAAATTTGGAACACAAATTTAACAAAAATAAAAGTTCTCAAATGCTCATACGGATCTCGACGACGTATTTCCTTGAAAGATGTAGCAGCATCAGTTTCTTGAAAAATAGTATCACTAACACTGTCATGGAAAAAAACATAAAAGTTACTTGAGCAGTTCTTAACTGGATTTCTGAAAATGAGCAAGAGAACGAGAGACATACTCCTGAATTTTGTGAACAATAGGATTATCGCTGGTCTCCCATCTTTCACGCATGTCCTCTGCAATCTGTGAAATTCCAGCTAAATAAGTTAACACACATATAATTAAAGCAACATGAACCAACTTCAGTGAACGATAAAGGAAGTAAACCATACCTCCTGACTCTTTGTTACAACAGGCTCACTATAACCGGCAAAACGCTTGAACAAAGGATGACCTTGCATCTGATTAAAGAAGAAATACATCAGCATAACAAGCAATATGAATTGAGTAGTCTTCTATTTTCTCATATATTTCTTCTTAAGGCATTCTGTTTGATAAAAACGGATAACCTTTTCTCTGAAGGCCTCCCACTTTTTACTCCATCGAGATTGCTTTGAAGGTAGAATAACAATATCAGTTCTTGTGCTTGTTTCCCCTTTGAAGGATGGGTGAGGAGTATACTCCAGGTGTTTTCTCTTACTAGGGTTTCCATAAAACTCATCCTTCACAACATCATACCCCTTCTTCACAAAGCCAGTGACCTTTGCTTCCTTCAATTTCTCAAAGGAAGGCATCCTTGACTTAAATTTTCGAAAAAATGTTTCTGCATCATCACTAGTGCTTGTCTGCTTGCTCGCTTCATCACCAGATGATGCCTTCTTATCATCTTCTGCACCACCATCTTTAGCTGAACTTTCAGTGGACTCAGCAGACTCTTGCTTCCCAATATTCAGAGTTTCTTTGACCTGAATCAACAAAAATGCAATAAAATATAGATAGTCATAACTTCAAAAGAAAAAAACGCAACTCACTAAAATATAAATCTCAGAAGTAAAACTCAAACCTCTTCTTTGGCAGCTGAAATCTTCTCTTTAACGTTGGAAGAAACCTACAAGCAACAAAAAAATACCTAGATTATTTTCTATTAATATACATGATTAGATATTGAGGAAAGGATTACTTCAATAGAGTACGTAATCAATGCCAAAAGAAAGTAAAAGGCTAAAATCACAAGGACTATAATTTAAAGCAGGCTACACATAACAATTACCAGGCACACATGCACATGCAGGTGCAAATGAAAATACTGAGAAAAAAATCACTACCAAAAGAAAAATATAAGTAATTAAGATCAACCACAAAGGGCACCTTCTTTGCAGTAGCTTCAGCTTCCGTCCAAACACCATCCACATGCTTGTATAGCTTCTCAGTTGTCTGCTTCGTTCTGCATTTCGCCATTTCACCATCTCAGGCCCTCCCTTGACATACAAAAGTATGTCTCAGCCTACTAACTAATTATGCTAAAAATTACGACAGGCATGCAAAAAATGCCATAAAATTACCTAACTTTCAGTTCTTCTTTCACCCCTTTCAGTTCTTCAGCTTTATCTTTTAGTTCTTTGACTTTCTGTTGAAATTCTTGATTTCTACATCCAACAAAATGAGAAGAAGATTATTGCACTAGGTAATTAAATATTTGGAGAAGAATTTGTGAGAAATTTTTGGAAAAAAAATCCATGGAGTTTTTTCATATTTTACATGGAAAACAACTCAGCAAAGACTTCACTTGAATAATGAAAACAACAAATGGAACTCGCAACAAAGAATGCAGCAAATTCATAGTCCATTCACAAAAACAATAAAAAATGGAACACAATGTCAATACCAGAAGAAACTAACTCCTGATAACCTAAATTACAAAGTTGATTCTTCCATTTCCCCTTTGAAAAGCTCACCCACCTCGCATTACCAAAAGAATAATCCTCGTCCATAATGGGCATTTAATATATAAGCATCACAAGTACCCTTACTCCTACAATACGAAGGGATTATCACTAAAGTAAAAGAAATGCCACCTCTAATTCTATAATAAAGAATACCTACGTTCTCCGGTAGAAGATAAGTTACTTGATATAAATTACAGTTGCACGTACATGGGACTAAAGGATTCAGCTCAATGCAGAGAAAGTTGCCAGCCAAGAAACCAAGTATAAACAAATATCAATACCTAGTAACCTCGCCTTCCACCTTCTTGGAAAACTCATTAAATACACCAAATCGACGATGACTCAAATTTGCTGCTGATGATGGCGACGGCAACCGTAATCTCGTACCTGAACCCTAATGCACCAAAACCCATTCAAAATTCAAGAAAAGCATAGCAAACAAATAGTGTGTCTTTAACGCTTAAAAAAAATTAGAAAAGCATTTTAAAAAATGAAGAACCTGTTGTGAAGTGAAGTGAAGAAAGAGAGGCTGTCTAGAGAGGAACAAGTCTCGGACAAGCTTTCTACTCGCCATTAACAGGTTACGTTTTTTCTTCTTTTTTTTTCCTCGTATAAAATTAGGGTTTTAAGGAACTTTATAACACAGAAGAATCGTCTGCTTTCTCTTCCTTACCAATAAGAAGAAAGGGAAAATTAAACTGGTAAAAATTTCGTGGCAAACAAACAAGGGGCGGTGAAGAGTACTTGCCCTAGGGGAAAAAAAGGTGGATTGGTCCTGTTTGGGAGGGTGGATAGCTTCGTCTGTGGTAAGTACGGCTGAGAGCCTTGTTCTCCAAGCAAGGTTTAATAACAATTATGGAAATCTCTCAAATTATATTAAATTTTGGATATTATATAAATTAATCATATTAAAAATAAATTATTAATTTGATATAGTTTTAAATCTTTTATCCATATAGCTGAAATGTTAATTCTTAAAATACATTACAATATTATCATGAATTTTTGATTCATTAAATTATATTTAACTCATAAATTCTATTTAATTACATTTTTGTTAGATTATTTAAATATATATATATCAATGATATGTCTTAATTTGATTAATATACATTATTTTAATTGATATTCTATCTAACGTATTATACCTTTATTCTATTTGATTTTATCACATCGGATAAGTTTTCAATTTAACTAAAATCGAAAATGAATTTATCTTAAATTTGAAAATTATTTAACTTTTACATCAAATAGAAAAATTTAAACTATTTTACATTAATTTGGAAAAAAGGCTTAAAGGATGAGTGTGAATCTTTGCAGGTTAACAGCCTGAATTGTATAGTTGGATCTTAATTGATAAATTTCAAAATCCATGAAAGTAAGTACGTGAAGTTTTTGATGAAATATAACCTGTTAATTTGCAGTTAATTTCATTAATCAGTGTTTGATCATCACATTGATTTGGATAATCATAATCCATGGCATGTTTTTTCCAAAAGAAAAGGAAAAGGTAAATAAGGAATTCAAATTACAGGAATTAGTTACAATTCTCATTAGCAATGGAGAATTGTTTGGCTTCATTGGCAGCGGAGGATTCAGAAACCAAACCTTGAATAAACATAGTCTTAACTTCCCAAGCAGAGTAAGGAAATCCTTTTCTAGCATAAGAGTTTAACAGTGCTGCAATCCCCTGCTTCAGCAACTCAACAAACACATTCTCATCATCATTCCTAGCCGTTGATTCTAACAGAGTCAGACCAGATCTATACCGTTCAAATATTCTTGAACCAAAAACATTTGACACTGTTGATGTTTGTGGCACCATCCTTGGCCATGCCTCTCTTCTGCTACTCCAGAACCTACCAATACACATTATCAACGAAGTAGCCTTCATTAACCAAGTCAACTCGCGAACCTGACTCAGTTATTATAAGTAATTTTTTTTTTGAAAAAAAACAGCAATGGAAAAGAAAGATTTAAAAATAATAACGTACTGCGCAGTGCATCTTCCTCTGGTTCTTGTGAAGAGAAAGCCAGGTCGTGAAGCTGATGCGGGTTCCGCAGCTGAAAAGAAAGTGAGAAAGAGAATGAGGAGAAGTGGACTCAACAAGAAAGAGTTGTTCATCATGGTGTTTTCAATATTTGCTTCTAAATCTAAGCTTCCATTGGATTGTTTCTCTCCTGCTTTGGCTTCGTTATGGAGTTCAATTTGAAAGGGAATGCGTACAGAAAAGAAGAGCAGAGCAGAGCAGCGCCCCGTTCTTACCGTTTTTCTTTTATTTATTTATTATTTGTCTTTCTTCTTTTTTGGCAGGAGGAGGAGATGTTTCCGTGGTGGGATCTAACTTCGAAATTTGAAAATAATTATTGTTTATTCAACTGATTGGACGATATTACCCTCCATGTTTTCATTTAAATTTGGATAATTTTGGTTTTTCACAGGTTGAATTATTTAGTCAAGGTAAACCTTTCGACCTGCCAACGCTGCTCGTTGCTTGCTATTCATGTAATAATCGATGAATTGTTAGTTATGTTCTTTCTAATATAAAATTGAATTATAATAATTCATTTAAATTGGATGTAAATAAATACAATTTATTAATATGATATAATGGAGGAGTTGTTTGATTTGGTAACTAAACTTTTATTGCCGGGTAGAAGATGTCTCCAGTAGCATAAGACAAGCGATAGAGACAATCCGGGTCTCTTTTATTTCTATGAAACGCAGCCCATGTAAATATAAAAGCAAAGGCGATAATTTGATGCCTCTTAATTTACAATTGCATCAAGGGCTTCAGCGATTGCCCAACTTCCTGATCGAGTCCTTGGGCTACCAAAAGTGGTCTCCTCCCTGCTAAATTTGATCCTCCTTGCATCCTCCACCGACACCCGGAACATGTTGGCTATGACCTCTTCTGGCAACCCACGAAGGGCTGACGTGCGGCCCCCAACATCAAAGGTCATGGCTTTGTCGTTGGTCTTGAATGCTACATATTCGAATCCCTCGCTTGCTGCCCTTTTCACCACCATGAAGTTCTGTGGAAGTGTCAAGACCTGCCCTCGCCTTACATTGCCGTCGAAGACGGTGTTGCCATTTTCATCAGCCACCTGGATCCTTGCTTGTCCCCTTATCGCGTACAATATGCTGTGGGCATTCATGTTCCAGTGGGGCATTCTTACGGCATTCTACCATGCATTCACATATTTCGTAATATCAGATCGTTAATGCTGGGAATTCTTCAAACAGCTTAAATCTTTGCTTGACATGATGAATGATTTAGTAATATATATGACTTACACTGCGGAGAACCACATGGGAAGCGCTAAGTTGGAGGCTTCGGAGAATGCCGAGGTTGTGGCTGTTAACAGTACGCAAGCGGCCGACTTCAGCCACGTACACATCTGCCCGTGAAGGATCAGCGATGTTTTCCCTCAATTTCATGGTGCAGTATGTCTCCTCAATGCCATTGCAACCTCCTCCACTTTCTCGGCTTTCATCATACTCACGCGCATCTTGTTCCTCTCGCTCCTGCGGAGTCCTTGGTGGTCTCGTCACCTTAAGTTTACTTTCCACCTTCACAATGCGGCCCCTGAAGTCATTCCTGCTTTGAAGCTTTCTGGCTAATTGCTCGTTGATGTTGAAAGCTTCAGCAAGAATCCTCGAGTCGATTCCGCAGAATACATTGTTGCAAGATCTGTCTTTTCGTTCGGAGGGTCGGGGAAAGGAAAATTCACCTTGTCCACGCTCACCTGGGCGTCTGGATTGTTGTCGGAACTCATCTTCTGGGTTACCAGCCAAATGGAATTTCTATAAGAAGTTCAAGAAGAATGAAAGTAATTAAAATTTGGAAGCCAAGTTCAACCTGAACTTTATATGGTTCTTGTCTCTTATCTTACTCTGGGGTTGCTGTCAAGCTGGTTGTCACTATTTGCAACGTCGTAAAGACTCACAGCAACTAAGGGTTCATTCCCGTCGTTGTAGGACCAGTAAGCTACTCCGGTGGGCAAAGCAATGATATCACCCCGACGGATGTGACGGATCTTCTGGTGCTGTTCTTGTTGCCAACTTTTGCCGCTGCTTGCTGATTGTTGAGATTCTTGGAATGTTTCAGCGCATCCAGGAAGAACCACTCCAAGCATACCTCTACCTATGTTCACAGTAAAAGTCGATCACCGTAATTCATAACAGGCGGCGGTCAGAAAATATTTGCAGGAACGTTTTCATTGGTTTTCTACATGAGAACGATTTCGTACCTTGGACTATATAGACAAGTTGCGGAGTGTTGCTGTATGCTGGCAACAAAAGACCGTCGGGTTCGATGAAATGCCTGCTTACAGCCACACCAGCACATTGGAACTGGTCGTGGTTTGGGTTCCACGACTCTATGACTCCACCTTCGGTTTCAATACGGTTATCAGGTTCAAGGGCATTGAGCCTATTCAGTTGGCACCGATTTCGCTGCTGCGAAGGACAGACAGCTAGTGATCCATGGAAGATAGCAAGCAGGCAGAGAGAAAGAGGGAGGAGAATAGGCTTAGCCATGGTGATAAAAGGAATGATACGATTGCTTGTGATTTGCTGTGCATTAGCACTGGTATTTATAGAAGGCGGATTAAGGGTTTGTTTTAGGTCAGCCCTTGCATTGCATGGTTATATAGGCCTAATGACTAACACCTCATAAAATTGTTTATGGCAGGTGTCCTAACATTTCTTTAAGAAAAAGGGTTTGTAAGTCCTTATAATGAGCATGACAGACAAAAAGCGTATATGTATATATATCGGCTTATGGCACATCCAAAATTACATATTACACCTTGATGTTTTTTTATTTTCAATTAGATTTTAACATTTTCAAAATTAGTTCAATTTAAGCTCTTTCTATTAACAAAGTAAAATTTTTCATTAAAAACAAAAAATATATAACGTAAATTAAACTCTAAATTTTACCAAAAAAATATAAATTGAATATTAAAAAATAAAATATATGGGCCACATTTTACACTATAATCATCATGTTCATTCTAATTATATATGTATTGGTTTTTCTTGAGATTATTAAAAATTTAAATTTAAATATATTATAATCAATTATAAAATTAAAATTGTAATATGATATAGTTATTATTACTTGCAATGTTTGTACAAAAATTATAAATAAAATCTAATATAATTTATATGTTATTTTACATTATATGAAAATTAATTAAATTTTTATTTTTATTAGAAATTATAATTTATATTAAATTTTTAAAAGTTTTAATTATGATATTTCAAATCTCAATTCTTAATTTTAATGTTTGATTCATTTGATTACAATATACAAATGTTCAAGTTTTTTCTTAATATTTGAATGAGTTCACATGTAATTTAATGATTATATTAATAATTAATTAAATAATTTTTTGTTAATAAAATTATTATAATTTAATCATAATAATAAAATAAAATGATAAATATATAAATGTATATTTAATATATTTATTCAATAGTGCATTGGCTTAAATAAATTTAAATATATAAATATTGATAAATATATTGTCACACCCAGCCCATACCTGAAGTAACATGCTCTCGTAGTATATACGACGATTGTCTAAAAGAAACCGCCACATACACTACAAGGGATATGGAATACATACAAAGATATGTCGTATAGGGACAATACGTATAATGGTGGTGAAAATAATTGTAGTGGTAAACAATAAACCCGGATTTATAATACCAAATGACACTGTTCTTAGGTCAGTTTTTAAAATGGTCACTGATTTTCAATTTTTTTCTTTTCAGTATCTGAACTTCAATTTTTCTTCATCAAGAGATTTTCTGCCATATAAAATATATACGTGGCAGAATATTCATTGAATATTCGCTTGTATTGCCACTTGGACGGTTGCCACGTGGATGGTTGCATACGTGAATGGTTGCTACATGGACGGTTGTATACTTGGATGGTTGCCACGTCAATTGCATTACCATGTAGGATTACATGTTAGCATAAATAATGACATGGCAACCGTCCATGTGGCAATGCAAGCAAATATTTGAGGAATATTCTACCATGTATACATTTACGTGGGAGAAAACCTCCTAATGAAAAAAAAATTAAAGTTCAGATACTGAAAAGAAAAAAATTGAAAATCAGTGACCATTTTGAAGACCGACTTAAGAACAGTGTCATTTGGTATTATAAACCCCAATAAACCCTGGAGATCTAATGATCAACCCATATATTGATACTTATGAAAATCCATATACACAAGGGTTGGGAATCATTACATCAAACTGAACAAAACCACCATGAAAATACAAATATCTACTGCCACTATAATTAATACAAGCTACAACAAACTAAACAGTAAAGGAGCAAGCTTTGCTGTTCGGAACTGTTACGCCCGCGTCTAGGACCCTAGGAGTTTGTATGCCTACACGTACGTATACGTGTATAAATATGTGTATGCATGGATGTACATGCGTATAGATGTATGCATATGTGTATATGTATATGGATGTGTATGTATGTATGCATGTGTGTATACATGTATGTATAGGTGTATGTGTATGTATATACGTGTCTATGTGTATGTGTACATGTATTGATGCTTGGTAGAGG
>CANYBF011782459.1:0-11706 GCA_948192965.1 Dalechampia spathulata | reverse complement strand
AGAAAAAGAATATGATGTGATATGAGAAAAAGGCTAAATGATTATACTGGGCACAATGATATAAATTCCTACAGGAATAAAATAATATGTTATCATGATATGAAAGAAACAGAATTGAAAAGCAAGATGTTAAATGAGCTCATACGTAAAGAATCAAAGTTATGTTATAATGAAAGACCTAGTAAATGCGTATTTAAATGGAATAATGGACCAAGGAATAAGAGGAAGAATGCATAGCATAAATGCATTCTCATAAATATGCACTATTCATAATTCATGACATACGACACAATATGCTATGAATTCATGGTATGATTAAATGATATATTAACTTCACTTGAATATTTATTATGGTTGGAATTTCATCATATTTTAAGATAGTCATGCTAAATGGTTTATACATATATGTCATGAAATACAAATGAAATAGACATGCTGTTTTGAAGTATATTACATAATGTTTACTTGGAATCAACATGTCATGAAATATAAATGCCTTAAGTTTTTAAATGTTATAACTAATGGATTATATGATTACTTGTATTACATGCTATAACTAGCACCACTGAGTTTATATTCAGCGTTTGTCAATTGATAAACGTAGGACCAAGCAAAGTTGCAGAATTAGAACATCAGCAAAGCAGCTAGACATATCAACAATTTATTGTTAAATGGTTTAAGTTTCCTTCAGAGTTCTATCTTTATAAATTATCATACAACTACTTAAGTAAAGTACTCTGGCAGTAAATAAAGTAAGTTTGGCAAAACTAAAGATATGTAAAATATTAATGTGTGTATATTATAACTCTGATGATGTGATGACATAATTATGATGTTATATTATAACTTGGGATAATAAATGTTTTGAATTAATATGAGTTTGCATGCAAGTTATATGTATAAATAATAAATAAATAAAAAAAATTTTACGGAATGTATGGAATCCTTTGTAGGATAATTATTAACTTCTTCGGTTAAGAAGTTAATAATCATTCTACGGGAGCATGTTACACAGCTGAAAGACGTGACACACATGCATATTCATGTACATGGCACGTGCACTATAAATGCAAACTTGTATCATGCATATTTGGAATTTTACTTGTCTTAATTGCATGATCTTGGTATAAAATCAAAGCTCTTTTTATGATCAATCTAATAAACATGGAAAATTCAAGCTAACTCAAAACCTTGAAACAATATCTCGTATTGAATCAACATCCATTCTCTTTATTTCCGATCCCCTACCTTTTATATGTGACCTTTTAGGTTTTTGACATGTTGGCAACATACTACAATATTATTAAATCTCATTCGATAATATTATATGTAAGTTATGAGTAGTGTCTAGTCATACATCATAACTACCTAAATCTCAAGAGGGAATTAGTTTGACTACAACCCTTCCATATCAGATACTGCTGCAATGAACTCCTTTCACCATCCATTATCTCATTTATGTTTAAGTATGGATTGATGTCAACTGAACATATGATAAAACATGTTAGATCATGCCTTAAACTTGATGTTTCATTTACATAATCTTTGTTCCTAAATGCCCTTGTGAACTCATTCATTTCTAGGCTTTCCACTATGGCTAGAGATTGTAGAATTAAAGATTACTACATGTATCATTGAGATAAAACCCCTACATTTAATCCAAGATGGTGAATCATTTATTGATATACAAATATCTTCAGCTACTTCATATTATACCCAACCTCACAATTATGAATACCTTCTATAGAGGAATAAAGCATAATAGTCAAAGTATAATAATCCATAGTTAAGATAACCTTGATATCTCAAGTCAAAGGATACTTGCACTATCGATATGAGTGAGATTTGGATTTCATAGACATAGATTAATAATCCATATGAAATCTCACTTACAAGGCCTCCAATGAACTAATACTATACTATTGATCTACATGTATACTTTATACAACTAATATTATAGTGAATGAGAATCACTCCTTAACGGAAGTATAATATGTGTTAATCTACCTGTATTAATAATGTCCAATCTTATTAATACTATGATCAAGATAATTTAGATATTGAACATTTACATATAGTAAGAATTTTATATGATAAACTCTTTATGAATTTCCCTTGTATTGTTCGATACCTTGGACTTTATTATTTAGTTTAATACTCTAAGTAAAACAAGTATATAAAATACAGCACTTAAATAATGAATAATTCCTTTTATTGATTAAATATTCAATTATAGGTAAAACATGATGCTTTAGAGTATACACTAACAATTATGATATTCAAGGTTAAGCCATGCTTCTTTTACTTAATTGTCTCACCTACTTAATATACTATTAATCAATTTTAAAAATCATTTATGCCATGTATGTCCTTTAGCTAAACAATAATATCTTTTATTTCCACTTAGTACTATTTTTACTAAGTTTCCATTTAACCTAATCCATGTTGATCTTTGGAGACTTTTTCATCAACCTTCTTTAAGAAGAGCTCGTTATTCATGTTGATCCATGTTAATGAATTATCTAGATGTACTTGGATTAATCTTTTATAAAACAAGTTATGAGTATATTATACTATTGTTTAGTTCTTAGCCATAATTAACACACAATTTAAGAGTTGTATTAAAGCTTTTTGTAGTAATAATGATATTAAATTTATTAATTAATATCTCATTGATTTTCTTCTTTTTAAAAGGGCACTAATTCAAAAAAGTTCTCTTTATTCCCCTTAAAAAAATGGGATAGCTGAGAGAAAACATAAGCACATTTTGCAAGTAGCTCGAGTTTTGTGTTTATATGCTTCCTTACCTCTTACATTTTATGGTGAGTGTATTTTTATTGCTACTTTCATTATAAATTTCCTTCCTTCATTTATCCTTGCTTGCCAAATTCTTAATACCCTTATATTTCAAGAATCTCTACCTTTTTCTTGTTTGAAAGCTTTTGGTTGCTTATATTACATGACTAATGTTAATTCTGCTAAACATAAATTTGATAATCATGTAATTAAATGTATTTTCTTGGGTTATTCACCTAGCTTAAAGGCATACAAACTTTATGATCTTGCTACTCATTCCATTCTCATTAGTTATGATGTTTTGTATTATGAGATGATTGTCTATTTCATGATTCTTTAAATTTCAATAGTATTTTCACTCCTATGCCACATATTCTCTTATCCATTCTTCTGCTTCTTAACCATCTCTTGAGGTTGTTTCTCCTTCTTTTTCTCTATCTATTATATCTCTTATCAAATATAGTTCTAGAGTCTCTTATCACCCAAGATGGCTTAATGATTTTATCATTACTTC
Source organism: Dalechampia spathulata (assembly GCA_948192965.1). Classification (NCBI taxonomy): domain Eukaryota; kingdom Viridiplantae; phylum Streptophyta; class Magnoliopsida; order Malpighiales; family Euphorbiaceae; genus Dalechampia; species Dalechampia spathulata. The sequence continues at coordinate 8,396 of CANYBF011782459.1, read as the reverse complement.
TTCACAGTAATAATGTTGCTTATGTCTCTTCTTTTATTGTTTCTTTTGCTATTCCTTTTTATTCTTTCACCCCTTGTTATTTATCTTTTCTTGCAAAAGCATCTTTTAAAAAATTGAACCATTATTATTTAACTAAGCTAAGCAAGATCCTAGATGGGTTTTAGCTATGTAGTAAGAGTTAAATGCTCTTAAAAATAATAATATTTAGGACCTCATTCCTTTACTAAAAGTAAAAAAAAGGTTATTGGGTCTACATGGTTTTTTAAAATCAAATGACTCCTTCATGGTTCTATTAATCATTTCAAGGCTTGTTTGATTATGAGGGGTTATGCTCAGGTTCATGGGCAAGATTACACTGATAGTTTTTCTATATTGGCTAAATAGGTTATTATTTATTTTTTCTTCATCTTAGATACCATTAAGTAATGGTCTTTGTATTAATTAAATATTAATGCTTTCTTGCATAGTTTTATTAATGAGGAAATTTAAGTGCATCCATATATTATGGTTATCAAAGCTTTACCTAATTAAGTTTGTAGGTTAAATCAAGCTTTGCCTAATTAAGTTTGTAGGTTAAATCAAAGTTTGCGTAATGAAATTTATAGGTTAAATTATTCACTTTATGGGCTTAAGCAAGCTTCATAAAAATGGAATAAAGAGTTTACATAAGCATTACTTGATTATGATTTTCAATAGTCTTCTCATGATAATTGTCTTTTTACTTTTATTTAGTTTGGTTGTTTCTTAGCTATCTTAGTGTATATTGATAACATACTTTAATTGGTGATTCAATGGATGCTATTGTTATTAAGAAATATTTTAATGGTAACTTTACTATTAAAGATCTTAATTTGCTAGTTACTTTCTTGGCTTCAGAATTGCTTGGTCTTCTTCAGATACTTTTTTTAAGCAAATAAATGTACATTATTGATTTTATCCATGATATAAGCTTATCTTCGAGAAAATTAGTTTCCACACCTTTGATTATTGGTTTTAAATTAATATCTTCTAATCAGAATTATATTTGGAACTTGATTGATATCATCGTCTTATCAATAAACTTCTTTACATTAATCTTACTCACCCTGATTTAAGTTGAGCAATTCAATAGCTTAGTCAACATATTAATTCTCCTAGTCAAATATATTAGTATCTGTTACCAAAAATTAAGTGAAATGAATTCAAATAAATGTCAATAAGGTTTTTAAAAAAGATGCTTCTTCTTTATGTTTTTCCTTCTCTTATTTATGCTTTCGTAAGAATACAAATCATAATAGTATTAGATATCATCCATAAGGATTAAAGCATGTTAATTAATAGAAGTTAAATCGATTGATTATCTATAGAAGTAAATATTTTAAATGATTTTGAGAAAAGTAAATTATTGAAATAAAAAGCAATTATAAGATAATTAAATAAATAAAACTAGATGGTAAAGTTCAAGTAATCAAATTCAATTGTAATAAAACAAAGGTGAGATAATCATGATTGGGAGTAAATCGTAAATAAGATAAGTTTAGTAAATCTTAAAAGCATGATTTAGTTAAAACTAATTCCTCTTGAACAATAATTCTAACAACTTATGTTGATTTAAATATATTCTTATAACATTTAATTTATAATCTTAAACCATTCATATATCTATGGGTTAATCACTATCCTTAGCCAACTAATTAATAGTCCTTCGAGTCTTTTCCCATTAATTTAAAACCTTTCCCAAAGTTTTAAATTAATTTAAAGTTTAATATATTCAAATGAGTTGGTCAACATCTAAAATCAACATTCAAGCATTAAGAGTAAGATATAAAGGATTTAAGATAAATAAGATTAATCATAACTACATTAAAAATCAATTTAAATCCTAATAATCAAATTACTCATAAATCATTGAATCTAAATCAACTTAATATAAAATTAAATGAAATAGTTTTACAGTCATGAAGATTACATAAAGGGAAAATAAATCTCCAGTTATTGCAAGCAAGGGTGAAAATGAGTCAAGCCATTAGTGAGTTACTTAAGAATCGATTCAATAAAAGCTCATTCGAGCTCATTCGTTAAGCTAAATGAAGTGAGCTCAAGCTTAATTTTAAAGCCCATTTTCTAAAATGAGTTGAGCTTGAACTTATTGATACTTGATTCGTGTAAACTTTTGAACTAGCTCATTTGTAAGCTCACCAGTTGGCTCGTTTATTTTATTATTTTTATATAATTTATTTTATTATATAATAGTTGTAATTTATTTCTATCATATATAAATATTATATTCCATAAATATATATATGTAATACTTAATAATATATTATTTATTTCAAAAATTAGTTTTTATATTAGAGTATTTATAAATAATTTACTAATAAATAGTACATAAAATATTTATTTTTAATTTCAAATGTAATACAATTAACATAGGTGATATATATTTATATAGCACTTGAAATCATAAAATTTAAGTTATATATTGGATTCAATAGTGCTAGAACAAATAAGTTTCTTAAATTATATAAATTTAAATGTAGAAATACTGATGAGTTAGCCAATGGATCTATCATCTTGAAAAATTAACAATAATTCATGATGGGAGAAGATCATAATTTAACAAATTAGGAATAATTGATGTGCGTATATAAGAATTCTATTCAAAAAATATAATTTCTCTACTTTTATATTATTATTAAATAAATATCACTAAAGTCTTTAAAATTTTGAACGTTACATGTTTATTTTTCTTTATAATACCAATAATTTATGATAATATTTTATAAATAAAATTTTCAAGTTTTATTTGCGTATGGAAACAAGTTTAGCTTGAGCCGAGTACATTCAAGCTTGAGCCAAGATCCAGTTTTGCTCAAGCTAAGCATAAGTTTTACTCAAGCTAGGCTTGAGCCAAAAATTTGAGCTGATCTTCAACCAAGCTCAAGTAAAGCCCAACCTTTAGTATTCAAAAAAATTTTGAGCTCGAGCTTAACTAAAATCTCATGAGTTAAGCTTGAATAATTTAATACTTGGCTCGACTTGGTTTGTTTGCATCCTAGTTGCAAGTTATGATTCTTCTTAATCCTTCTTCCTCTTTAAATATTAAAAATTTCAATGTACCTAAAGGCTCAAAAGTTATCAAAATGGAAGTAATAAAAATATGATCTATCAAAAATCTATTCTAATTTAAGAAGAGAATGATTAATTTAAATCCAAAATAAAGTTCAAAAAATTCCTAATATAATATCTATCTAATTTTCAATCCTTAAAATTATCCAAAAAAGAAAGTCAGATTCTAATCTTAAAGTTAATGAAATGAAAAAAGAATATATTTATACCCTATCTAAAATGAATAACAACCCAATAAAAGTATGATCCAATGGTATAAAATCTACCTTAAAATTGAACAATTATATCATTAGAGAAGGTTAATTTGACTCATGGTAAGCACTTGAGTTGAGTAGAATGTTGGGAGAAAAAATCAAATAAATAGGGGCTAACTTAACTTGAGTTAGGGGTAACTCAAATCGAGTTGAAGGTTGTTAAGTCCAAAAGTGTAATTCCAAAAATTAACTTAACTCGAGCATGAAGCAGCTTGGGTCAAGTAGGCTTTATATGATCAATATTAAGGGGGAACAAGCAACTTAGGTTGAGTTAATTTTAATATTACCCGAGTTGACCTAAAAATAACATAAGAAGTTGAGCTTTCATTAGGAAAAAGGGCTCAATTAACCACATAAAACTTAAATGATAAAATGAAGATCATGGGGTAAAATCATGGAAAACTAAAGCCAAAAGGAAAAATAAAACAAAGATGAAATACAATTAGATGAATGTTATGAAAGTGCACGGAATTAATGTAAAAGGTATAACAAATTGAACAAAAAGATTACAAAATATAATTTAAAATATTGAAAAACTATAGTACATAATTTATGTAACAATATGCATCATTTATTTATCTTGCATCTTCTTTTCTTGATTTAGTGGCCTATTATGATGCTTATTAGGCTTCTTATCCTAATACAAGGAAGTTTTTAATTGATTATTGTATTTTTATTGGTTCTTCTTTGGTTTCTTGGAAAATGAAGAAACAAACCATTGTTTCTCATTTTTGTACTGAATCTAAACAAAAGAGTATGATTACTATAATTTGTGAGTTATAATGACTTTCTTATCTTTAAGGATTTTGGTTTATCCTTATCTTTATCAATTACTTTATATTGCAATAATTGTGTTACTTTACATATCACCTTAAATCCTATTTTTCATGAGCATATGAAGCATTTGGATATTGATTGTCCTTTAGTGTATAATTAATTGATGTCAAGCTTCATTACTATTGCCCATGTTTCTTTTCACCAACTTGCAAACATGTTTCTAAACAACTTGCTTTAACTCATCATCAACAAATGGTTTCCAAGTTGGTTTCATTTCCTTCGATCATTCCTCTCCAACTTAAGAGGGGAATAAAGAGACATGTCTTTTAGTTGTTTAGTGTGTGCAGTTTCTTATAATAGTCTTGGCAAATGTAAAGTCTTGGTTCTATATTTCTAGATATATAACAATATACAATTAAAATTTCTTAATTTCTTTCATTTGATATGAACTCCTTTTTTGTAAAGCTTCTTTTGATTAGATTTGTTCAAATTGCTAAGAAACATAACAACCAACATAATCGCTATAAACACAAGCATGGTAAGAATAATACTATGAATATAAGCACGATAAAAAAGGTAGAGAAGAGAAGTTGTGTAATGGTTTGACGTAATAGTTGTTGGAAGGTGTTAAAGTTTGAAAATATTTATTTGAAGAATCATAGAATATTTGTTTTAAGTTGTTTTTAACCGTAGAAGCATAAATAACTTTCAAATGAAGTATATAATTTTTCAAAATTTTATTTCTAGTTTACGGGTTTTCCTTATATGAAAAATCGTTAAAATTCAGCTGATAATCTTAAAAAAAATATCAAGAAAATGTGTTTCCTATTTTCAAGAACTTCAAAAGCTAAGCTTTAAAAGATAAAAAGATTTTATCTAAAAAATCAACGTGAAATTGTCTTTGAATAAAAATAAAATCTGCTTTTGAAAGTAATGGTTATTTGTTGGTCATCAGAATTAGAAGTTGGGAAGGTGGCTGCGCTTTTTAGGTAGGATTCTGGCAACACCAAATTACTATTTCCACGCCCAAACATCACAACCTTTTCCTAAAGGTTAAGAAGAATACTATTTTCTTTTTGCAGTCATCTTTACGCCCACTTTACAAAAATCCAATATTTCTATCACTTTTTCTTTTTAATTATATCCATTTCAAATCACCACCAACTTATTTAATATGATTAGTGATGATTTCCCAACTTAATTAATTAATTATTTTGTTAAAAATAAATCCTTAAACTTCCAAAAAGCATATTATTAAACTACAAGATCATCATCATTCCAACCTTTTATAATGATAATTAATTTATTATTTTTAGATTATTTTAGATACGTGTTGGATATCTAAAACTAATCAATTTAAAATCTCTTCCAAAACAATTATTAATAATTTTAGTATTCATGCTTAAAATTTGGTATTAGGATGGATTATCATTTTGTTTTGCTATTTTATTATATCATGTATGCTTATTTTTAAAATTAAAATTAAATTTTTATTAACATTAAAAGTCAAATTTATATAATTAATCTATTTCAATAATTTTAGAAGATTTGGCTTAAATATTTTTTAAGTGATTTTTCCAAATTAAATAAGGGGTGTTATATATCTCCGGAGCAACACCTTTTATTTCGACAAATCTGCCCTATTTTTTAATCTATATTGGATCGAAGATAATTATAAACTTTCAATAAATAATTTTTATTATCATTATTAATGATTTAAAAAGAGGTCCAGTTAATTTTAATATCTTATAGGGATGCTGCAAACGACAAAACAGTCTTTGTGTAGGATTTGGGTTGATCTTCCATATTATCTTAATACATTAATTATGGGAAGAAAATTTGTTTAGATAATTTTTAGTTTGCTTTCTAGAAATAGTTTCCTTTCTTCTGGAAAGAAAATAAATATATATTTTTATCTATTTTAATAAATACAATCAATTATCACATTATATACAAGCTAATAGCTTCTCGTTAAAAATAGCACCAAAAAAAACTAAGTGTTGTGGAACCATCCATTTAACATCTAACTTTTGAATATAAGATAATTTGTGTAGATATATATATGTGTATATATAGCTTAATATCTATTCTTACGTACACATGTCTTATGATAATTAAAAGAATCATTCATCAAGAGTCATGGACATTTAAGAATCATTGCAATAAGGAAGTAACATTCTTATATCATATCCCACGACTACTAAGTTGTACATCATGTTGAAGAAATCATAATTTCATTACATACCAAAAATTCAAGTCATGATTATCATCATCGAAATCTTGAATATTACTGAGCATAGAGGCACAGCTACGATTGAGACAAGGGGGGTTTTACCCTTGGCTTCCTTTGATCCAATGAGGTTGGGATAGGGGTGGGTTTGTTCTAGCATGTCTCAAGCAGAGAGAGAGAGAAAGAGAGTAGTTCTTTAAGAACTTTTAATTTGGTTTTTAAGATTTAAGATTATGGTTGAGGTTATGACTTTAAGATTTATTGTAATTTAGTCATCTATATTTGAGCTTCCAAACTCTCACCTCCTTCTTTCTAATATTTACAAGAAAATTTATGTCACATCTTTCAGCTACGTAACATGCTCCCGTGGAATGCTTATTAACTTTGTAATCAAGAAAGTCAATAATTATTCTATAAAGGATTTCATACATTCTGTAAAATTTTTTTTATGCATGTATTACTTGCATATGATCCCATTATTAACATTACGTTTCTTTATCCCAGGTTTTAACATAATATATTATACATGAGTCATTTCTTCAATAGAAATATAAACATAAACACATTAATATTTTACATGTATATAAATTGGCCACCCTTAATTATTTACTGCCAGAGTAATTGGTTTATGTAGTTGCATGATAATTTATAAAAAATAGAAGTTTGAAGGAATTCAAACCATTTACCAATATTTTATGGATATGTCCTGCTATTTTACTGACGTTATTGTTCTGCGACTTAACTTGATCCCGCGTTTATCAATTGACAAACACTGAGTATAAAACTCAGTGGTGCTAGTATAATAAATATAACAAATATCATCATAAATTCCAAATATTCATTTAACATGACAAACATATTTTCATAATATCATCTATGATATGCCATGATCAATAATCACCTTCTTATTTACTATTCATGAACTTATATCTCAACCATATTTAATGTTTATGCACATTTACCATTTTATCATTTATATAACCATTTCAATGTCAATATCATCATGTATATGAGTTGTGCATGTTCTGAGCATGCCTTATGTTATGCATTTCTCCTTCACGTTTGATTATATCATCATTATGCGCATTTACTGGGTCTTTCATTTATAATTTATCAGTGGTACCATAAATCGAATCTCATATAATACTAATTTTTTTTCAATTCGTTCTTTCTTAACATAATTCCTTTTTATATAATTCCCGTAGGAATTTTAACTTTTGGCCAATATAAAACATTTGATATATTTTTCATATCATTTGTTTTTCTTTCTTTCTTTCTTCCTTATGTCACCATGCCATGCTATGTCATGTTATGTCACATTTTATGCATTATGAATATGTCATTTTAATAATTGAAATAACATATTAATATGTAATGTGATTGCATTACCAAACCAGTGCCTCTTTGATCAATAATTGATCGAGGACTTCAATCAAACTAGTACAAACGTGGTATGTCCTTTCCCTTGTTAATTGCCTTGGATGATTCGTGAGGTTTTTCCATAGTTTTACCTAATTCACAAATCAATATTTATCTTTTATTAATAAAATTTATTTCATCATTAATCATTCTTATTATTACATACTATTATATTAATTAAGTGAATAACAATATTATCCATTTATCATATCATAGTATTATTTAAGAATTCATAAAATATTTTTTGTTCCTTTTGATTGTATTTTTAATGAAATAGTTATATCACTTTAATATATATATTAAAACAACAACTTTATTTAAATTTCTAGATAACATTTTATTTTGTAACATTTCTGTTTATTTAACCAATCAATGACATCTTATGTGAGTATACCTTCACTTATCTCTTAGGTCATTAGACAATAAATTAATTAAACAGTAATATAACAATAATGATTATTTAACAATTATCAAAATAATATCTTATTAAATCTTAATTAAAATTATAACTCAATTTAAAATCATTTGATCATCATTTTCTGTTTAAAATCCAAATTCTGTTATCAACTAATCATTTGATAATTTAACAGTTAATATGTTACTATTGA
>CANYBF011782204.1:0-46634 GCA_948192965.1 Dalechampia spathulata | reverse complement strand
TATATATATATATTCAAAAATAAAGATAAAGAAGGTATGGTATGCAATTAGCCATGCATGGGATAGGTAGAACTTAACTATATAGTTATCAATTTCCAACATTCAATAATTAATATTTGAAAATGAACCATCTTTATTGTGGCATTTTCTTTATTATTAATAAAAAAAACCAGTAATATTATTAGATTTTATAAGGATGTTGATTCGAAAAATACGAGGAACCAGAAAAGCCGAAACTCCCATCAAATATTTCTCTAGCCTTTCTTTTTCTTCTTATTTGACATGTTTCTTCTTGTTCAATTCTTACTTTACAGCTTTTTCTCAACAAAATTGATGAACAGAAAATACTTCGGTGTTTGATTAACTTTAATATCTTTAGCATGAAAATTTTCCCATTTTTCTCGCCTGACAAAGAAAATGCCATGATCAGACCTCTTCTACTTGGCTTAATCCTTACCCTTTTCACCGTTGCTCCTCTCTACTTGTTCAACTTCTCCTTCTCACCGCCATGGCCGTTTCTTAAGAGCATAAAGTCCTGGAAGAAATGTGATATATTCCATGGAAGATGGATTTGGTACCCCAACAATAACTCCTACTACTATACAAATTCAACCTGTCGAGAAATCTTTGATCAGCAAAACTGCATGAAGTTTGGCAGGATGGACACTGATTTCTTGAAATGGAGATGGAAACCTGACGCCTGTGAGCTATCTTTGTTTGATGCCCGGCAGTTCTTGGAGCTTGTCAGAGGAAAGTCGCTGGCATTTGTTGGGGATTCTTTAGGACGAAATCAAATGCAGTCATTGCTTTGCCTCTTGGCCAATGTAAGTACAGTACAGTGCTATGTATGAATTGGCTTATTTCAAAACCCACAGTTAACTAACCCCTCCCTTTCTAAACTGGCCTGGGCCATCGGTTCACCGGAAAAATTAGGTGGTTTGTGTTAGGGTCGTATGTTGAGAGTTAATTTAAATGTAATATGAAATATTAATCATATTAGAAATTTAATTAATTTACTTATCTTACAAGTCAAGTCCGATAACATGTTAGATACGATTTCATATTATCTTCACCTGGGATTGTATCAATGATCCTTATTTAGATTTTAAGAATGTAATTCTCTTCTTATCCCGTTCAGGTGGTATATCCACTAGATGTTTCCTATACATCAAATTCCAGATCCAAAAGATGGTTCTATGTCGACTACAACTTTACAATAGCCTCATTCTGGTCGCCTCATTTAGTTAAAGCCATTGAATCGGAAACTGAAGGCCCAACCTACAACCGTCTCATGGACGTCCACTTAGATGAGGCTAATGATGTATGGTCGACCCGAATCGAGCCATTCGACTATGTGATCATCTCAGCTGGGAGATGGCTCTATGGCCCCCAAGTATTCCTGGAAAACGGCAAGGTGGTTGGTTGCTATTCATGCTTCAGAAACAATATCAGGAACCTGACAATGTTGTATGGATACAGAAGGATTTTCAGAACAGCTTTCAGGACCCTGATAGGACTCAGGAATTATAAAGGAGTGACATTCCTGAGGACTCTGTCACCAGCACATTTTGAGAATGGAGAGTGGAATAAAGGAGGGTATTGTAACAGGACGAAGCCAGTTTCAAGAGGAGAAATGAAATTAGAAGGGAATGATCTGAAAATGTATTTCACTCAGATCGATGAATTCAGGAAGGCAGAAAGAGAAGGGAAAAAAAGGGGATTGAAATTTAGATTGATAGATGTAAATGAAGCAATGGTTGTTAGACCTGATGGACATCCAAATCATTATGGACATTGGCCGCATGAGAATGTGAGTATTTCTGATTGTGTTCATTGGTGCTTGCCTGGTCCTATAGATACCTGGAACGAGTTCTTGCTTCACATGTTGAAGATGGAAATTCAGGAAAAAATGGTTTGATTCCCATGTCTGCCATTTATGTTAAATTGCAAACTGTAACTCGATTAATACTTTTATCTCAAATCTTGTATAGATTAAATTTAGATGACGATAACGTTGCAGCTAGCAACTTTTCAGATTCCCTTTTCTTTTCTTTCTGGAAGGACTTCCCGATTTCCTGACGACCTTGCTTCTCCATGGGTTATATGGAATATCTAGAGCCATATGGCTCGAGCCTCGATTTCCTGGCAATCCCACCTCGAAAAAACCTTCGGTCTTCCTTCCTGCATTGGAAAGCACTTCAATTCAATGAAGGAACAAAAACTCCTATAAATATAATCTTTTCAATCCACTCCTGTCACCATTACATTGGATTCTGCAAGCATATTCCACCACCATGGTTCACCATTCACTGAAGGAAGCACCAACTGTTCCGTTTCTCTTTCCTAGAGCAAACTCAACAGTTCTTACTGACCATTCTCCTTTCTTTTCATCTTCTCTTCTATCTTCTCCCTTGCCCACAAACAGTTTTTTCTAGAATTTCACTGTCGGAAACGGCGATCAACCTGAATATATACACCCATATCTCATAAAATTCTTCTGGTCTTCTCTTTCTATTTGCTACCCATCTTTATTGACCACCTCATCTTGCACTGACCAGAAGTTCGTAGCTGATCTTACCATCCAGCATCAAATAAAGTCGAGATACAGAAAGCCCATGTGATTTCTTCTTTCAGCGACCTTAGTGTTACTGTTCATGTACCCTCTTCTAATATGCGGTTTTATCTCGTTCGTTGAAGCCCCTATTTGACATGTTATGCTCCCGTTCCTACTCTAATCAGCATATCAAGGGTTCATCATTTTTAGTCAGTCTCTTCCAGAAGTTCAGAAAAGAAGCACAGAATCAAGTTAACCAACAACCTGTTTTGGTTCATATACTCTTCTTCGCCTATGACATTAAGGAACTGTGGAGGAGTTCTAAAATCGGATGATTTTTCAGGTATCATCCGGGTTGTTATTCTGCCAGATGTTTACTCATTAGAATATGAACCAATTCTGATCGTTTTCAGCCTTCCTATGCTGTATGAGGTGATGCAGAATTTATAAAACCGTTCTGTTTAGAGTATAAATGGAAAAGGAAGGGCGTGGTTGTAAGTTGTTGATGCTTGCTCATCCTTCGCATGTAAAGCTTCTATCTAAGGATGATTGTGATATTACTCTCCTGAATGATTTTAAGTATAGAAGTATTGATAGGTGATCTTATCGAGATCACTGGAGATACTTGGAGAATGAAAACTGATCACATTCCAATTGCATGGCATTCGGTCAAAGGTGTAAAAATGGATTCAGTTGATGAAATTGTTCAGACACTTCACAAAGATGTTAAGTGTTGTATTTGTGTCTTGAATAATTTGTATCCCACTCGAAAAGTTCACGGTGCGACGTAAATTTTGAGAAAAATTTAATGGAGGAAAAATGGGGATCTGTTTTTGGAGCGGAGAGCGAGGGCCGATAAGCCCGAGCTTGGAGCCCAAAAACTGATTCCAGAGGGGGTGTGGGGGGCTTCGTCCCCCGCGGTATGGACCGATTTTTTTCCGGTCCGGTTTACTGTTCCCGGTTTTCTTAGACCCGGTTTACTATTCCCGGTTTTAGGGATTATATACAGCAAAGTCCCTTCCTTGTACTTGTAATCTTCTTTCTGAGAAATCAAAAGAAATCAGCTGCTCTCTGCAACCGAGGATGTAGGTAAATTGCCGAACCTCGTAAATCTTGTGTTGTTTCTTATTTTTCTTTCTTTGCTTCTCTATTTCGTGTTTTGTGTGGTTTTGTCAGGGAATTTTCTTATCATTAAGGATTTGAATTCATCTACTATAAAAGGAAATGTCACCTTGTTGTTACTGGAAAATGATTGCGAGAGCAGCAAGGCTTGCGTTGATAGGTGAGGAAGTCTGTTCTTATAAAGTTATACCTTCTGTTATCAAGTTCCTGAAGAGCAAGATTCGGCCATGGTTGGATGGGACTCCCGTCAAAAATGGCTTTGTTTATGAGAATAAATGGGGTGGTATTATTACAAAAATTGGGTCAACAAACTCTACTGCAGATTATGGATTTGGGAGATACCACAATCAGCATTATTATCTTGGGTACTTTCTTTACGCCATTGCTGTGGTGGTGAGAAATGACACAGAATGGGGGAAGTACAGGCAACAAGCTTTTCGTTGATGGCTAATTTCATGAACCTGGACAGAGGACCAAAAGCAAAATATCCTCGTCTGAGAAGCTTTGATCTTTACAAATTACATTCTTGGGCAGGAGGACTTGATGAATTTGCTAATGGGAAGGCACCATGAAAACATAGGAGAGGCGGGGAATTCATTTTTTCAGCTGCATTGATGGGGTTGGCTTATCAGGACAATCATCTCATCGCCATCGGATCGACACTAACTGCAATGGAGATTGAGGCAGCAAACACATGGTGGCAAGTGAAAGAGGATGATTTCAAGTAAGGAAGAGTTTTCAGTATAGAAAACAGGACGGTGGGCGTCCTGTGGTCTAACAAAAGAGACAGCAGGCTGTGGTAACAGAAAGAATGCACGCTTGGGATTCAGTTGCTGCCATTAGTGCCTATAACCGAGGTTCTGTTTTCTGATATTGGGTTTGTCAAAGAACTTGTGAGCTGGACATTGTCAGCTTTGAAAGGAGATGGTGTGGGAGAACACTGTAAAGAATTCGTCTACGCCCTGGAATTGTTATATGACAACGAAAAAACATCGTAGAAGATAAGAAACATGAAAAGCTTTAATGGTGGTAATTCTCAAACTAATCTTTTATGGTGGATTCACAGTGGAGAAACTAAGATGCCAGAAACGATCAAGATAAGGAGGAATGCCAGAGAAATGGGAAATTTGGCTGGTTTGTCAATATAGTAGTTAACTTGGTTTGCATTTTTGCCCGTGCTTTATTATTTTCTTCCTCGTCCTTTAACTAAAAGCTAAAGCTTTCACGTTCTGAGTTCACTGAAAAGAAGCCTGTCGATTGGAGCATGTTTAACAGCAGAGAATGCATCTTTGGAAGTTCCCACATAATCAATATAGGCATGTGACTTTCTCTGAATCTGCTTCCTGGAATTTGTCTCTTATCACTTGTATATTTTCACAATCTGATACGGCCTTTTCATGCACATTCTGGCAGCCAAGTTGCCTTCAACACTTGATCCTCCTTTTTACCATCACCTCTCTTTGCTTATAAAGGCATAAGGAATATATATTCTTTTTATTGGGCGGATATATTCGTATATACGTAACTTTATACAGGAAAAATACATTATTTTAATTTTGATTAATATATATTTGATAATTAACATACTCAATTTGATATTTGACTTCAAATTAAATAGAAATATTTAGTAAAATTAAATTAATTATATAATATATTTATTAATCTAATAAAAGAAAATCAAATATGGAAATTACTTTAGCTCAAAAAGTTACAGCTTGGGGTTGATATTTTTGCCTAAGCATACTTCAAGACTACACATTCTCTCTCTTTTCTTCACTTTCTTTTATACCTTTCTTATCCAGGCTCAAGCTTTTGCTTTCTGTCCCAGAAATCACAAATCCCATTTGCTATAAAGCATCATATCCCATTCTCATAATTCCCTGCAACTCGCAACATTTACCCAACAAACTAACTAACCATTCAATTCTTACAACTAATCCCAACTAACTTTTAAACTCCTTGTCCCTCCTGTTTCAGCTACAAGAATGACAAATATTGGCAAGATAATTGAAAGAGAAGTCAGAAGGCTTTTCAAGAAACGTCGCCGACAACCATCCCTTCCACCGCCTCCGCCCCCGCCACCTCCACCTCCACCAACACCCCCACCCCCACCCCCACCCCCTCCTCCTCCTCCGCCTAGCCCTCCTCCTGAAGCTCCAACCACACCTGATCAACCCCAAGAAAAACCACAACCTACGTTTCCTTTTCTTTTTCCTAAAGCTCAATCCACTGTCCTTCCTGATCCATCCAGTTTCTTCTCACCATCTCTCCTTTCTTCTCCTTTACCTACTCACTCTTTTTTTCAGAACTTTACCCTTAATAATGGCGATCAACCTGAATACATTCATCCATACCTCATAAAATCACATGATTCTTCTCTTTCCATTTGTTACCCATCTCTTATTTCCACTTCTTCTTTCCAACAACAAATTTTTAGCCATGATTTAACCATTTCTGCAGTAAATAAAACCAACCTAGAAACCTTAAAAACCCACATTATCTCTTCTTTCAGTGATCTTACTGTCACTTTGGACATACCTTCATCGAATTTTCGCTTCTTTCTTGCTAGAGGAAGCCCTTACCTGACATGTTCAGTTACTGGAAATACCTCAGTTTCTTTCTCGACAATTCATGCCATTCTTTCACTCTCTTCGAATAGTTCACACACAAAGCACTCTGTTAAGCTAAACAATGGTCAAACATGGCTTGTATATTCATCTTCGCAGATAAATTTGAGTCACAGCCTTTCATCTATTACCTCTGACGGGTTCTCTGGCATGATAAGAATTGCAATTTCTCCAGATTCTAATCCAAAATATGAAGCAATTCTCGATCGATTCTGTTCCTGCTATGCAATATCAGGTGATGCATCTTTTACCAAACCATATTGTATAGAATATAAATGGGAAAAACAAGGTTCAGGTGATCTGCTTATTCTTGCACATCCTTTGCATATCAAGCTTTTATCAGGCGAAAATGTCTTCGTTTTGAATGATTTCAAGTACAAAAGCATTGATGGTGATCTTGTTGGTGTTGTTGGAGATTCATGGGTGTTAAAATCAGATCCTGTTGCTATAACTTGGCATTCCATTAAAGGAATCAAAGAGGAATCGTATGCTGAAATCATATCCGCTCTTCAAAAGGATGTTGAAAGTTTGAATTCATCATCAACTGTCATTCCAGCCTCATGTTATCTTTATGGTAAAATGCTTGCAAAAGCAGCAAGGCTTGTTTTGATAGCTGAGGAGGTTGGTTTTTTTGATGCGATTCCAACAATAAGCAAGTTCTTGAAGGAGAAAATTGAGCCATGGTTAGAGGGTACTTTTAGTGAGAATGGTTTTTTTCATGATCAGAAATGGGGTGGAATTATCACCAAAAAAGGGTTAAATGATTCTGGTGAAGATTTCGGATTTGGAATTTACACTGGTCATTATCATCAAATAGGTTTCTTTCTTTATGCTATTGCAGTTCTAGCGAAAACTGACTTCTCATGGGGAAGAAAGTATAAACTTCAAGCTTATTCACTTATGGCGGATTTGATGAACTTGGGCAGGCAATCAAACTCCAATTATCCACGATTAAGGTGCTTTGATTTGTATAAACTGCATTCATGGGCAGGTGGGTTGATAGAATTTGCCGATGGCAGAAACCAGGATAGCACGAGTGAGGCAGTGAATGCATATTATTCAGCAACTTTGATGGGATTAGCCTACGGAGACACTCAACTTGTCACCATTGGATCAATACTTACAACAATGGAGATTTATGCAGCACAAACATGGTGTCATGTAAGAGAAAACGATAATCCATATGAAGAAAACTTCAGTAAAGAGAATCGAGTAGTGGGCGTCTCTTGGGCTAATAAAAGGGATAGTGGATTATGGTTTGCACCTTCAGAATGGAAAGAGTGTAGGCTTGGAATTCAGTTGTTGCCATTGTCACCCATTTCGGAAATCCTGTTTTCTGACGTGGGTTTTGCAAAACAACTTGTCGAGTGGACATTTCCTGCCTTGGAAAGACAAGGAGTTGGTGATGAATGGAAAGGTTTTGTGTTTGCATTGGAAGGTGTTTATGACAAGGAAATTGACATGGAGAGGATTAGGAATCTGAGCGTTCATCATGATTGCAATTCACTTACTAATTTGTTATGGTGGATTCATAGCAGAAGGTGTGATGGAGAGGAAGATTTGTGTAAAGGAGCTGCAAAATTGTGTTGGTACGGTCAATATTGCCATTGAATTAGCTCCCTTCATTGTTCTACAAGTCAAAAGTGATGGAGGGAATACTCGCAAGAGGTTAAGTTGTGGTTACGTATGTGAATATGATAATTGCATTCTTTCATTGTAGACTTGTAAATGAAAAGACACTCATAAGTTGTTCATGAAATTACATGTATAATATTGGTTGATAGATTACATATGGTTATAATATTTAATAAAATTTAAAATATATTATTATATTATTAATAAATATACGCAGGATAAATCTCACATATACCCGAATTTATCTCCAATTTGTAACCTTGGAATGGAAAGGGTTCGGATTCCAAAAATAAAAGTCAAAACCTAAATTGGGTTCCCTTTCACATTGAGGCTCATTCAAACCGATCGAGGATCAAAACCTGGTAGCGGCCACCGCTGGCTTGGCACGCAGTGCTAGTGCATGTGGTACAAAACCAATTGTCGTTTCGAACGATGACTTCGTGTCGTTTAGCTCGAACTTTCCATAGAACGATTTCCTAGTCCAAACAGCATCTTTCATTTCGTTCAACCATAAAGTAAACACCGCAGAGAAGCACAGAAACAGAGATCGAAAACTTTGATCGCTCATACCAAGAATAAGAAATCAAAAATCAAACAAGTAAGGAATTGTAGAGATAAAGAGATGGGAGAAGATCCACAGAAGATGAAGAGAATAGCGGCTGCTGCTTATGATTACGAACAAGATCCAAGATGGGCTGATTATTGGTCTAATATTCTAATTCCTCCTCACTTAGCTTCTCGCTCTGATGTTGTTGATCACTTCAAACGCAAGTTCTATCAGCGTTACATCGTTCGTACTAACAAAACCCTGCTGTTTTTTTGGCTATCTTTAATTTACTCGTGTTCTTTTTTTAATCTTGGTTTCTGCTGATTGCGTATTGGGATTTGGAATTTTGAACTGTCATTTGGGTTTTTGTTTTCTTTCATTTATTTCGGGGTTTTGGGTTTTTGGGAGTGTCAAAACCCTAGTTTTCTTCTTGGTTTTCTGGCTTGCTTGAACTTCTTTTGCATAATATTTCTTCTCCCGGTTATTGCTTTTTATAAATTAGCCTTCATATCATTTCTTTTACTTCAATTTTTAGAAATAGAATTGATGACTAGTTTAGGGAATTGTTATTATAAAATCATCTGTGGACAAATTATTTTGTGTGCCTAATCGCCTGTGAATTTGAGATATTCAAGATCTTGTATATGTGGGTTTATCCTCCCTACTGGGATTGCACTGTTTCGGAGATAGATTTCTGATAATCACAACATTTTTTTTATTGGATAAGAATCGTTATTGGCTTATTTGGAAAGAGAGGGGAATTGTATTGTAGCCTGCAATATTGTCTTTTCTTCTGTGGGTACTATGCGGATTTTGGACTTTCTTTAAAACATGTTGGCGAAAAGGATGTCATTTGTAGTAAATTATCGATATTGTTCTTTGCATGTCTTCTATATGTATACAAGTGAAGGGAGCACTTAACTTCATGCCTTATCGGCAGATTGTTCTTTATATATCTAAATAAAATTTGATATAATTATAAATTTGTGTTTTGATCAATTTTTCTGAGACATAACTTCTTTCATGATGACTTCTCTGACTTGTTCTTCGAGGCATCGCTGAAGGGGAACTTGATTATGGTTGCATGCATGTGGTGCTATTGATAACTCTTGGAAATGTTTGATTGGTAGGATCCTGAACTTGTCGTAGAAGCAATGACTTCAACTGGTTCATCTCAATCAACAAAACCACCTTCATCCTCAGCATCATCAGGAACTTCAAATGATCAAACTCGACCACGAAGTGCAGGTTGGAGATACTTTCTTCACTGACATAGATGACAGAAAGAAGAAAGTCACACGAATTCATACTTTCTTTATAGGCCACAGATTTACCTACATTACTAATGGGGCCAATATTTTGTTATAGGGTCAGCTTCTAGAACCTCGGGGACGTCAGCAACCACAGGTCAAAATGCTAACCCAACTTCTATTCGCTGGGATCGTCGAACTATTCAATTTTCTGTCAATGCTTGGGTATTGTAATTCTTTTCTTTGGCCCCCACTTTGCTGCTAAAACATGTATTTAGGAGCGATCTGGACAAGAAATAATAGAAAGAAACAAGCCGTTGATGATCGTAAGGCTGTTTGAAAATGAACTTCTCACAACAACTTTTAGTAACACGCATTTATCTTCTATATTATCCATCAATATTGCATTTTCACTAATTTAATTTAGTTCTTGTGCACTTTTCTCATTACAGGTTTTTGTTGTGGCTGTGCTTGCAATTTTTCCTCTCGTACCCAGAAATCTTTCAAATAGAGCATATAGGTTGTCATTTATGGGCACAGCATGCTCATCTCTGTATTCTTTGTACACGCTATATGGGGTAATTAAATTTCCAATGTTATATAGGTCTTCTCTTGATTATTTAAATCTATTAGATTTTTTGTCTAACCACCTTTATACTTTCTTCAGAGACCAAGGGCACTGAATCTGCAGGCTTTGCAATCCTACTTTCAGTCAATAATCGCAACCAAAGATTTTATCTACTTCATATATTGTCTGACATTCGTCACCTCGCATCTTTGCCTCAAATGTAAGCATTACTTTCTCGTGGATTTTTTTTCATATTCTTACAAAATGGTATTGGGTCAAATTTATATTTTTCCAATGAATACAATTTGGATTAATTATTCTTGTCTGCTTGCAGTTGCTTTGATTCCCATTTTATGTCGAGCACTGGAGCATGTTGCAAAGTTCTTAAGACGCAATTTTAGTGGTTCCACCTTGTACAGGTAAATGGTGTAATTTTGGGAAATCTTTGTGAAACTTTAATTTTTAAATAAAACTAATATCCTTAAAAGTGTTGTAAATATGTTTCACAGTTTTCTTATGTCTTTTTTAGTTTTTGTGATAAAGTGAATTATAGTTTTTTGTGTATATTATATGCAGAGGCTAGTAAATGATATATACTTGGAGGGAACTTGAAGTTTAAAATTAAATCCTATTATCAAGAATACTTAGCTTTCTTAAGAAACATATATTGGTTCAATTCAACTCCACTACATTTTTTATTCAAAGTTAATTAGATCAGTTATGTGGATTCTCTCTATCTTCTTGTCCTGATTTTAAGTTACTTCATTTAAATATGTAAGGCACATATATATATGGAAATAGAGATTGATGAATAGTAACTTCCCAGCTTGTCAGTCACTTCTTCAAGTATCCTTTAAGTTTTGTCAGCAGTGAGGATACCAGTTCTGATGGCATAGAACAGCCACCGAGCTTCTCCTTGTACAAAATGGCTAATTTTGTAAATGAAGGATAAACAAAAGATTGAAGCTTCCATGAAACTGAAATGAATAAAATAATCAAAAAGAAGAAAGGAATAGAACAGTTACGGAACTTTTGTTGAGGATGATGTGAAAGATTCCTCGCTCTTCATACATGTAACATTGATCATCAAAATGAGCATCTTCTGGATGATATTATCGAATTCTAATCTCCAGATTATGTTAAAATGGAATAATAAGAAAAACGTTCATACTTTTGGATGATATATTTTCTTTCTAATGCAGCTCAGTTCTTTTATCTCGCTAGCATTACTATCATTTATTGCAAACCTCTTCTCTTTTCTCCTCGAACAATTATTCTATTCTGGTGAACAGGAAATACCTCGAGGACCCTTGTGTCTGGGTGGAGTCAAATACTACTACCCTGAACATTCTTTCCTCGCATGCAGAAATTGGGCTTGGCTTCCTCTTAATTCTCTCTCTGTTCTCGTGAGTTATTCTGAGCCTTTTCCTTTCCTTTTATCTTTATTCTGAAATTTTTTTTTTAAACCATACGACAACAAAGTCTTTTATGTGTATATGTAGGTGGCAGCGCAATATTATTCAAACATTCATGTATTGGCAGGTAAGATACGGAAGTTCATGGGTTTAATACAGACAAAGTCTCTTTATGATGCTAAGAGAAGGAAGCTTACATCTAACTTATTCCATAGCATTTTGAAGTTCACATGCACTTCCTTTAAGCTTCTTTCTAGCAGCATAATTGGTCTCACAATCATTTAGGTATCTTGGTGGAACCATGTTGTGATGATCTATACAACCTGTAAATGGAGTTAAAATGGTTCATATTGTGATTGATGTTTAGACAATAGAGGAAATAGCTAGCTAGACATGTATTATTATTTGTTTGAGTTTGAAGTGAATATTGGATGGTTGGTTTTGCAAACCCCAAACATATCGATGAATTGATTGAGGCCAGTACTGCTGGATTGTGATCATGCCAAAATTTAAGAACTGCGTAGACTGTAGGAATTTAAAGGTCTGAATACCCGTCTTGAATTTTGGTCCACCGAGTGAATCCAGTCCGCCAATTGAGAAGGACGGGCAAACATTGATACTAATTGTATACTGAATCTTTTCAAGGGAGTTTGATCCTAAAACTAACTTAACTGATATGTTTGTGGAATTCGTGTACCAGCTTTTGAAGCTCATGTATCATGCACCTGTGACTGCTGGTTACCATCAGAGCGTCTGGGCAAAGATTGGAAGGACCGTGACTCCACTTATCCATCGTTACTGCCCCTTTCTGAACACTCCAATTTCTGCTGCTCAGAGATGGTGGTTGAGGTAGATACCCTTGACTGATAATCGTGATCGAAAAAGAAAAAAAAACGACAAACAGAAAGTGAGGAATTTACTCAAATTGGAATTTGTTCTATTGCTGTTACTGTTAGCAGTTGAAGGTAACATTACCAACTTCATATGTATGGCCAAGCGGCCATTTCCTGATTTTTGGATTTAATAATAATACGTTACTGTTACCTGCAAGTATTATTGTTCTCCTCGCTCTTCTTTTTTGAAAAAGAAAAATCGTTTCTACCATTTGACTGGTATCAAGATTAGACGTTTGGAAGATAATTCTAATTTTCTCATGTTGAATTTGACTTGATGAAATGTTATCTGATAAGGTTCAGTCTTTGATGAACTTGTTTGCAGCATTATTATGACGAACTATCAAGCTTATGCACAATATGCAGGCTTATTTTTTTGCTAATTTTGATGAGAAATCTGCTTTGAAACATGGAAGATAATTGTTTGATTCAAGTTCCATTTCTATTACACAAGCTTTCCTTTTCTTGGTTCCTCAAGTTCCATTCCATCGGCTGTATGACTGACACTTTTGTTGCTCTCGCTTCCCTTCCTCCTTTACCATTTTCACATCCTTCTGTCATCTGCTCTTTTTTTTTGTCAATGATTTCATGTATGTAATTTGATTTTTTGATAATTTTTTTAATTTGTTTTTGTTCCTTTGTGATTTCTTTTCTATTTGATTATTAATATTTGTGTAGTTGTTTGTATTCATTTATTTATTGATTATGTTGACCCTAATGCGGTTGATATAATTCATTAATTGTATAAGAAAATCTTCATTCCTATAAAAAGGAAAGTGTCATTTAAAACATTGTTATTGATAACACTACACATTAGCATATGATATTTTGTCATTTAAAACATTGTTATTGAAATATACTTCTGATAACTGAATTGAATCGATTTAAATCTTGTATTCAAAACTGTTTTTTTCAAATATTTTGAGAAGTTCTTTCAATTTTGAAAATTATAAATATACTAGTATTTTTGAGTTGCAAAAAATAACAAATACAATGCAATACAAGTGAACTTAAGTAATCATTGACATATCTAATAAGCTATGTCAAATCATGATGAAAATTCATCATTAATCTAATAATCTCCATAAAAACCTGTTGCTGTCGTAGCAAATGACGTGCAAGTCGGCACAATCCATCATAATCATATAGACTATATATTAGAGGGTTGCGGAGGATGCTACCCTGCCGGCTCTCCTCACTTTTAGTAATGCCCGCAAACTCCCTACACGTATTTCTGTTTCCCTGTATTTAATTATTAACGTGTTAAATTATACCTTAAACTATGTCGTTTTCAAACTTTTTTAGATTCTTTAAATATTATTTATATTATTGAATTATTATTATTATTATTATCTGAATTTAATTTATTTTTTATATATAATTTTAAGAAATTATAAATTTAATACAAATTGTTCGCAAATATTGAAATTTTTATGTATTATATTATATTATTATAACATAAATTAAGGTCAATTATTCTTGTAATTTATTGGTTTGTAAAGACATTCCACGTGCACGTTAATCATTTTAATACAAACACATCATTTAATAATGTCGTCACGGAACGCCCAATAATCACTTACGTGCGCGTTCTATTATAATAATAATATTTATCCAATTAATTTCTATTTATAAAATTAATTATTATTACATCAAAATAAACTTATTTTTATAATTTAAAATTAATTAAGTGAATTAATTAATATTAATTTATTTTTAATTGATTGAATGTGTTATACAATAAATTTTTGTGAGAAAAATTCTAAAAGCATGAATGGAACAATTTGAAAAGGACAGATGTTTGGTAGAAATAGTTTTAAGGGAAAAGTTGATGTATATGCAAATGATGGAATTGCTTTTTGGGAAGTTTCAAAAGTTAGCTAATATTAAGGGAAAGTTTATGGATAACAATTATTTATTTATTTTTTTTTAATAATTCAGGTATCGGTGTTTGCGCTCCCCTAATCCTGGATCTATGACCCAACCCCAAGGACCATAGGTGGGTAAATCCGGATCTAATCTCAATCAACAAGTGCGAGTATTGGTTCCCGGCGTAAAGTCCACCAGGGCACAATTATTCACTTAAAGTACAGAATAGCAAGAGAAAAGGAGGAAATGAATTAATAATTATTCATCAAAAAAATTACTTTGATCAAATTACTTCAAATATTTTTAGATTAGATAATTTTCTTTTAAATTTTCAATTCATATCGTCTCTTAACATATTTGCAATATCAATCTTTATTTTACTTGTCTCTCCGTACTTTAACAAAACACTTTACTTTATTCCAATTTATTCTAAAAACATTTTCTTAGCAATAAGCTTAATTCTCTACAATAAATAATAAGAGATTTATAATTTTTTTGATTAAGAGTTAAAAGGTGTAAATAGTTTAAAAATACTTAAATTAAATGACATGCTCGTAATGTATAAAAATAATGCAAACATCTTTTTTGACACATTTAGTGGGACTCACTGATAATGCCTGCAAGAATCATATGTAATTTGGGGAAAGAAATTATGTTTGAATCTCATGACTTGGAAATGTTCGCTATTATAATAGGGGTAATTGAGCTAGGGAAATTTCCTTAGGATGTAGAAAGAATGGTAATTACACAGTCCTCTTCTCTAACTATGTAATCTTTAAGAGAATATGAGGAGGAATTATTTGCTAAGGTAATGTCAACTATAAAGATTACTATAGATGAAGCCTTTAAGAAATTATACCAAGACATAAAGGATATCAATAAGAAATTGGCTAAATCAGTAAGGTATGTTACTAAAACTCTTGAAACTACTTACAATAAAATTTTGATTAGTTTGCAAATAAAAGTTGATGATGTTGATTCCTTAAGGAATAAACTCAAGGGTAGAGGGAAGTTCGTCAAGGAAGTATTGGCGTTGAGGAAATATATCAACCACCCTATAGGAGGGATGAAATTCACATTCTCCTAACCAAAATCAATTTCATAGATATACTAATCTTATGTCTTATCCTATCTTATTATGAGGATGTAGAGTATATTTTCAGACTCGGGAGGCAGTTATGAGGGAAGATCATTTCCCCATCATTTTTCCACAACCAAGTAAACATAAATATTATTAAAAAGATTGGAGAAATCAAATTGTCTTCGCTCAAATCATTCATAACAATAAGAAAATTAATTATTATAAGTATCATCACTTTTGGATTCATTTTACTAATTTTTGCTGGAATTTTAAAAATATTGCTCAAGATAAAATCGAAAAATGAAAGCTAAAATTTCATGAAAGAGGGAGGTCTATGTTGAAAAGGGGAAATATTGACAGAAAGAAAGGGTTGCACCCAATGACCACTCAAGAGCGTATATGGGTGTCTAAGGTGACTAATAGATCAATTGAGGAGAGGATACAACATCTGAAATACCAGCTAAAAGAGCTCAAGTTAAAAGTAATGAAGAGGAAAGGATTCAACTATGGGCACAACAAACTATAAACATAAAAATCATGAGAATGTATAACCTAGATTTTAATAGAATTAGTCTCAATTCTTAATTTCCCCAAGGGAATAATGACATTTTCATAGACACAAAAAATTTTCCCAACCCAACTTGACTGAGAAATATAAGGCTATAGGGATTCGTAAAGAGTAAAAGAGCTCAAGGCAATAAGGTGAAATGACTAATGAATTTAGGGCAGAAAAGGGGAAATCAAAAGAAAACTATAAATCCAACATAAAGTTCAAGAGGAAATTAACAAAAAATGTTTCATATTCTAATGGAGTTGGTGGGAAGGCTGATAACAGACTTATGATTGGTAATATATTCATTTTTGTCACACCCCGACCCAAGACCCGAGGGATGACGACATGATCCCGTAGCATAACCATCACTTTCCCGTCTCAGGAAAACAACAATTATACTACAAGGGATTTTAAACCTCTAATGCTCGTATAAAAATCCAAGAAACAAAAAGATATAGAAATACATATACATAACCCTGGATATACATGGATTCTTATACAATACATTTAGTATACTGCCAAATCCTACTACAAAAGGGTCTATGCACAAATATACAAAGCCGCAGGAGTCCGTCCAGAAGTCTAAGACACAAACCAGCTGCTATACCTCTAGTCCCGGTGCTCTCCCTCTGAATTCGGACCTACGTTCATCAAATGACAAACGCTGAGAATAGTCTCAGTGGTGCTAGGAACACATAACACATACCACATATATACACATGCATACATCATACGGCCAAGCATACGGCCTATCATCCAATCATGAATGCTCCACAATCCATCGTACAATGCACTTGCCCTCATTTGGCACTTCTCGTGCTCTTTTAGGAGTATCGCTTACCCCTTCACCATATTGATCAATACCGGCACTTCTCGCACCTATAGGGCAGTACTTCATTCATATCAATCGGTACCTCTCGTACCTTTCATATCGCCACCCCCCTCACATGATATGCTATGCAATCATTCATCATGCATGACCAAACCAAATACAAATCCTACAAGGCAAACATCCAATAATCACAAGGCACGTTCCTTCCCGGAACCCATAGCCACACATACGTTCCTTCTCGGAACCCATAACCACAATCATAAGCATCAAAAACCTGCACAAGCATAATCATAGGGAATTCAATTCCCAAGCATCGGTTCTAGGCTTAACAGGGCCGTAGAACCACTACAACAAACATAAACCCAAATAAAAAACACAAACGATAAACATCCAGCACAAACCTGAAAAGAGAAGACCGCTATCTCTAGCCCGTGATCCCGCCTCTATCGAGCTCTAGCTTCAATTCCACGCTCTCACCCCTTCTCGTTGCCCAGAAATCCCTCTCCTGGTGTTTTCTTAGGGTTTTGGAACGTTTGGGAGAGTGAAGGAAGAGAAAACAGAAGAAAAGGGCTTATTCTAAGCTGTTAAAAAGCCCAACTTAAGTCGCGTACGGCCATACCACCACCCGTACGCCCGCACCAATTTAAAAAGCCTGACAAATCCAACTTCCTGCGAGCTGCTGTACTGCCGTACCACCATTGGTACGCTCGTACGACCACCACTCACCTGACAAACCTGAATTCCTGCGAGTTGATGTACGACCGTACAACCCTCTGGTACGCCCGTACGACCTCCAGGAGCCCTAGTCCCCTCATCTCCCCTATTTGGTACGACCGTATGAAGCCCCGTACGCCCGTACCATACTCCACACTCCTCTTCTCACACTCAACGCACTCTCCAGCCACCTGAAATACCCCGAAACACACCAAACCTGCATGCCATCATGCACACACCTATCATACATACAAATACATATTCAATACGTCATCACGACGCATATACAAGCATACATACACTGCACATACACAAGCAATTGTACCAAAACATGTATACATACACGTATACATCCAATCATGCATACACAAAAATACTAAAACTCCTAGGGGGTCAAATGTGGATGTAATAATTTAATTTAATTTCATTTTTATTTTTGTTTTGTTACCCTTTTATTTCCAAAAGGAAAGATAAAAAAGAATGAGTAAAAGAAGCAGAAGCAAAAAATGAAGAGTCATACACACTTAATATGACTTTGATCAAAGCTAGTTACAAAGCACTTATGGGATTACAAAATTATTTTCCCTTTAAAATCAAATTACGATCACAAGTTACATGTGATTTAAAATCAAATTTCTTGATAACAAGATTAATGTAGGTTTTTTTTATCATAAAAAATGACTGATTTCATGATTATGTTTCAAAAAAAAAAAGAAGTTGAAAATATTATCACTTCAACTAAGTTTGTTCTCTAAAGATAAACACAACATATTAAGTTAGTTTTGTTTTCTTAAATTGATTGAAATAAGTTAGTTTAAATAATCTTTACAAGTACTGTAATCAAAATCATTTCATTTTTCAAAAAAAAATAATTTTTTTATTCATTTCCCAAAGTATCAATATTTGTTAAAGTTTTGATGTTAGGCTTCTAGAAATTAAGTGTCATCTCATAGGGATATTTGTTTACATCAAAAAATAAATTTATTTTTATTACCCAAAGTTAATTATGTAATCAATTAATATTAATTTATTTTTAATTGATTGAGTGAAAGTTCATGGACAATAATTATTCAATTAATGAAGAAGAAATACGGATGCTATAAATAGCAAGAGAAAAGGAAGTAAGGGAATCAATAATCATTAAACAACAAAATCATTTTGATAAAATTAATTCAAATATTCTTAAATTAAACAATTTTCTTTTAAATTTTTAATTCACATTATCTTTACATTTTTTTACAATATTAGTCTTTATTTTCATTATTTCTTCATACTTTTACAAATATATTACTTTATTTCATTTTATTCTAAAAATATTTTCTTATTCCTTAGTCTAATTTTTTATAACAAGTAAGTAGGAGATTGATAGGAGTCAAAAAGCATAAATAATTTGAAAATATTTAAATTCTCTGATATACTTAATATATAAAAATCACATAAATAATTATTATATTATAGTATAATATTAAACTATCATTTATATGAAAAAGGACAATATTGGATAGGATATGGCAGTATGTCAATTATTGTGCATGGGATTGGCGTAAAGGGACGTAGCAGTTTGTAGCTTTATTACCTTTTTTCTAAATAAATAATAAATGTATTTAAATTAGTTTCATATAAAAAAATTAAATTAATTAATATAATATAAATAAAAGTTAAACTCTATTAGAATTTTTTATTAACATTGTATTAATTAATTAATTATGTTTTTCTATATCATAATTATATAAATATAAATAAAATATATATCTTAGTATGAATTAAGAATTTTTATGAAACATTATAAATTTAATTTTAAACAATATAATAAATAAGTTATTTTGTCATTATATTTACTAAATTTACTAATATTTATTTAACATCAATATTTTAAAATATCAATTTAAATTGGATTTGGTAATAAATAAAGGTTAGTGAAGCTCTGGGTCGCTGCACCGTCCTTCCTCACTGTACATGATTGCGTGGCCCCCTTCTATTGGGCCCACCCGAGTTCCATCCACATTCTTGACATGGCCGTCTGTATTAAAATTTAACTCCTGTTAAGATATAAAATAAATTATTTAATAAAACTTAATTATTAAAAAATATAATTTTTGATTTAATATTTTTGATCTTTCGTATATTTCAAAACTTAATTTAATATCATAAGTATTATTTTACTTAATTAAATAAGTTAAATTAAATTAATTAGATTAATTTATTTTATTTAACTAAAATTTCATAGATTATATTATATATAAAAAATAAAAATAAAAATTTAAAATAATACATTTAAAACTAATAATTTTTAGATAAAACGGAACGGAACGGGAATTTATGGAAGAGAGAGAAGCATGAGAGTCGTTAATTTGGAAAAGGTTGACATGCGTCCCATGAGTTTATTTAAGGTGAGGATGCGATATGAAATTGCCACCGCATGGCTTCGGGGAAGTCACCAGATAGAATCTCTCTCCTCTTCCCTTACAATATATACCTATAAAAGCCTGCACCATGACTGTACAGAGATCAGAACAAGGCTCCCTATATTATCGTTACATTTCACGTTAGGAAATCTCCTTCGCCGGCAGAAGATGAAGCCGCTGTCGTCACTGCCGGCGATGCGTTCGTCGCCAGATCTCCGCTATTCTGATGGTGATTGCAACCATACCAACTCCACCGATGCTTCGTTAATAATTTCTAGGGATTTCAGCTCCGATAATGTCGGTTGTTGTGGCAAACGGAAGCAAACGCGTCGCCGAGCTTCTGCAGCTGGAAAACCTTTTAAGCCTGAGAGACAGCAGTCTTTTAGCCGAGATATCGGTCATGCTGCTTCCGAAACTTACCTGCTCACTCGACTTACCATCACTCTTCTCCGATATCTCGGGTACTTCTTTTTCTTTTTTTGAATTTGTATGATTGAATCTACTTGGCTTGTACGATTCATAGAGCTACAAGAAGTAAATCTATATTAAGTGTTTTAAATTAATTAATTCCTTTAGTTTAACGTACAAAATTATGTTTATATTTGTAACCATTTATTTTCGTTCAGGGTAGGTTACCGATGGATTACAAGACTAGCTGCCCTCGCCTGCTATGCTATCTTACTCATGCCTGGTTTCCTTCAAGGTATGGATTTCTGTTTAAATGAATTCATCATTGTTATTGTTGTTATGTTCTGTTCGCTTGTTCACCCTTAATTTACTCTGTAAAATCATCATTACTTCAGATATTTTTTCAAAAAATGGTAATTAACACTTCGTTTTGAACTAAAATTTGTTAACCATCATATGATGAAGTGGGGACCAATTATGATGTTATAGTTTCTATCCGAAAAATGAAAAGTTTTTATTTTGTAGAGCCTCTTAAGTCAAATCTCACATTTCTCTTGAAAGTAATTCAATGTGTTATATCTGCAGTTGCCTACTATTATTTCTTCTCAAGCCAGGTGCGCCGTAGTATCATTTATGGAGATCAACCCAGAAACAGGCATGTGAATCGTAGAGGTTCTAGTTTATGTCCATTTTTCTAGCATCTAGGAATTTGGTAGCATTCAGTATTGGAAACTAATAAATTTATTTGCTGGTGCGATGGTGATTTTATAGGTTGGATCTATATTTACCAGAAAACATGAATGGGCCAAAGCCAGTTGTTGCATTTGTAACTGGTGGTGCCTGGATAATTGGGTGAGCAAGTTTAATAATAGTTATCTGTTTTTTCTCTACCTTTACTGTTACCATGAATTTTCTTTTGAATGTTTTCTACTTGCGATTTGTTTTATTTCAATAGCAAGCTACTCGAGGTTCTGTTGTAATGCTGCATATAATAAATCATGCCTAATGACATGTTTAAGGAAGTGAAAGTTACTGCTTCTGGTTGAAAAAGAAGATCCTCCAGCTGGATTTGAGCTTGAGTCCAGGATATGGGATGACTTGGCTAATGTTATAATGATACCAGAGGATGTAATTCTATTATCATTAATAAATGCAAAGACTTTGTTTCAGTGACATGATTTGATATCTAATGTGGGTCTAGTATTTGTATTCACACATTGAACTGGGAAGTATTTTCTGTCAACCTTGCAGTTACCAAGTGTAACTGACATTAAATTTATTAAGGATCTATTCTGAAATATTAAACACTATTTCCAGGACTTTATGCACATGCTGATGAAAACTATGCATGGTTCTGTGGATATTGGCTTTGAGATCATTTTTGAGCTTTCTTTAAATGGTTTTGAAGGGGATGAATTCCTAGGCATTGTTAATTCAAGGGGCTTTAGGATGCACCTTTTGTATTTCACCTTTTAATATGTTTCTTACGTGATATGAAGCCATCTATTTTTGTTTGACTTTACAACTGTCATTTCGTACTGATTAGGTACAAAGCATGGGGCTCTCTTCTAGGAAAGCAGTTGGCAGAAAGAGACATTATAGTCGCTTGTATTGATTATAGGTATGTGGCTATAGTTGAAGGAGTAGCATGTAGCGCACCATGATTTTCCTTTGCATATGTTGTTCAAGTGAGGCATTTTAGTAGTACTGTTAATTTGTAATCCTAGAGTACCTGATATAGATATAATTGCAATTTCATATTGTCGCTATTTATTATGTTCCTACTCTTTTCCGATTTCATCCCTCCCAAAGCATGGCTGTCAAGTAATGTCCCATGTTAAGCTTGTTTCAAGAATTTAACCCTGTCTAACTTTTGCGCTATTAACCACTAGTTCAGCACTTGCGTCTTGCATAGCACCTGCTTGTTTCTTGTCTACCCTTACCAATTGTGTTATCTCAACAATGACCTGTCCTTTCAGAAATTTTCCCCAAGGAACCATCAGTGATATGGTAACAGATGTTTCTCAGGGGATCTCGTTTATATGTAATACCATCTCAGAATATGGTGGTGACCCTAGCAGGTTCGAAATTACTTTTCTGGTTTAAGTATTATCTGCTCCTCTTAAGACTACGTGTTGATTTCTTCTATCTAATTGAAATGACTAGGATTTATTTAATGGGACAATCAGCTGGTGCACATATCTCTGCATGTGTTCTTGTGGATCAAGCAATTAGAGAAGTGGAGGGAGCAGAAAGTATATCCTGGAGTGTTTCGCAGATCAAAGCTTATTTTGGTTTATCTGGAGCGTAAGTACTTTGCTTAATTCTCTGTATATAATAGCATCAGCTGTTTATTTAATCTTATTTAGTGTTGGATGGTTGGCAATTCAGACATTCTCGACATTGTCTGATACAGATATCCCTGTTATTTTTACTGTGCGGATGTTTCTATGATTCAGATATTGAAAAAAATATAAGCATCTTCTTTCATTTTGATAAAAATTAGTTCTACATGGTCTACCTGTTTCAATGGTGTAGGAATATCAGTGTCCCAATTAGCACTAAAGGAATTTCATCGAATCATATGAAGGTGTTACCTCCCTTACCATTAGACAATTTAACGAGAAGTGGCAGTGTAATAACTTAGAAGATTTGAAGGACAGAAGAAGAACAACACTAGATTAGTAAAGAAAAAGAGAAGAGTTGAGAGATAATTGTTAGATGAAGATTAAGAATTAGAATGTTATAGTAGTAGTAGTAGTTTCAAAAAGGGAGATGTAAAACATAAGCATCTGTAACTCGATTGCTCTTAATTTTTAAACGGTTGCAAAGTGTTCCATCATTTTATGTACTTCTCTTACTTCTATTCGCAGGTACAATTTGCTCAAGTTAGTTGATCACTTCAACAATCGAGGCCTCTATCACTCCCTTTTTTTAAGGTACTCACTGATAATATTTAGCCATTCTGCAGTCTTTGTGCTTATGTGCCATGTTACATTATTAGGTTTTCTAAATTAAAGGCTTTTGACTGTTGCTATTGCAGTATAATGGAAGGGGAAGAATCCCTGCAACTATTTTCTCCTGAAGTTAGAGTAGAGGATCCGAGATTCAAACAAGCCGTCCCACTCCTGCCTCCTACTACCCTCTTTCATGGAACTGCAGATTATTCGATACCATCTGCTTCCAGGTTAGAATTCTCTGTCCTTCTCTTCAATGCAAAATGATGCCTCTGTTCCGAAATGATGACGTTGGAAATTTGCATGATTTAACATATCAAATAGATTTGACAAAGTATGTGTATGGGAGCATGTTTCTAATGCCTTGGATTACCACTTCCACTCAGATATCAACATCTTGTTTTTAACTAAACTCTGCAAGAATTCCAATATTTCCTATAGCACAACTTTCAGATATTAACACGTTGCTTTTGCAGTGAAGCCTTCGTTGATGCTCTTCAAAGATTAGGAGCTGAGGCCGAGCTAATTTTGTACGAGGGAAAGACTCATACAGATTTGTTCCTACAAGTGCGTGCTCTTCTACTCTATTGCCCTTTTTTATTTCTCATCCCTGGATCAAGTACTCCATTACCACCCACATAAGATGTTAGACTGTGGTTGGATCAATTCTTTTGAGGAATTGATTTGGTTTCAAGTGAATTCTCCTCAATCAATTTTATACTAAAGTTTAAAATTCATTTAAATCAAATAAATTAATACATTTGTGGAATTCATTGGAATCAAACACCATCTTAGGTAGCGTTTGGTTCAAATGAATTTTATAAATTTTGCAGAATTCATTTGTAAACCTTAACTGAATATGTTTGGTTTAAATCTAGTTTTTCTACTAATTTTATCTTTGAAAATGAAATGAATTCCTCAAAACAAATGGCCATATAAAATGGGCTTTGCTTACCATCTATCTCTTGCTCAGGAAGATCTTGGAAAGTTATTAATTGAAATGTTGGTGCAGGATCCTCTGAGAGGCGGTAAAGATGATCTGTTCGATCATATAGTTGCTAAAATACATGCAGGCGACAAGGAGGCTCTTGCCAGGGACGCCCTTGCTCCTGCCAGAAGACGTCTTGTTCCGGAGTTGTTGCTAAGGCTGGCCGGTCATATCAGCCCATTTTAGGTATTCAAAACTTTGAGATAATGTGATCTCGATAGTTTCTTATTAATTTTGTTTGTTTAAGCCAGATCTTCTGTATGATATGTTCTTTCTACTCTGTTAATTCAAGGTGCTGAGCATCTTCCATTCTTTTTAAAAAAAATCCCTCTCGGTTGTAGCATTTACTCCCACAATTTCATCGGTGTTGGTGATTTGTTCATGTTACTCTTTTTTCCTAGCTAACGGGAGAGATACTCATCCACTCTGTGAAAATAATTTAATATTCCACTCTCTGCATTTAAGTGATGTAAATTAGGAAATTTTAATTCTATAGAAGGTGTTAATAATAAACTAAATTACGGAAGAAAATAAATAAATACAAACATATAAATTTATATTGATTTTTGTTTTAAATATTTAATGAATCGAAAAATAATGATTTAAATACTAAGAAAATATTTTTCTTAAATGGCAAACTTCTCAATAAAAATAAATTGGAGATGTAATTAAAAGTGACAATGATTAGAATCAATACAAATGGAAATGAGTGAAAATTAATAATTCAAAATGCAATCAGCATCTTAATAACCAATACAATTCGGGTGTTAGGGATACAAAATATTAGATATTATTAATATTTAACCACGAATAGTTATCTAAAATAAAACTACTATTTTTGAGATACTCTAAAAAGAAAATTATTTAAATAATTGCATTGGAAGGAAAGTTAAAAACACACCCTAACACAATACGGACAAACACATCCTTAAAAAATTAATAAAACAGAAAATCCTGTCGGGCCCACCACCGACACGAATTACGAAAAGCAATTTTGGTACATAATATCCCACAAAATACTTTTACCAATAACTCACTAACATCAACCAATCCGAATTCCAACTCCATTTTTTCTCCAACAGGTTCCTCTTCTTTCCGATTTTGTTTCCTTAACTCTGTCGTAATCCTTCCCCCCCGTTTTATTGTCAATCTCAATCTGTGCTCTTTAGGGGTTTTTTTTTTTTATGTTTGCGGGTGGTTACTGATTATTAGCCCTAAAAGTAAAGCCGCATTGGAAAGGTCTCGATTTGTTCATAATTTCTATCATCTGCATTGTAATTGCATGATGTTACGAAGCTCAATTTCATGTTGTTTTACTGTTTCAATCGAATTAGAGTCTTATCGCTTCAAGTTTAGGGTTTTTCTTTTTGTATTTTACCTCCGTCGAGGGATAAAACGGTGTCGTGTTACTGTCTATAAGAAATTAAAAGGAAACCCTAAAACGCACGTGCGTTTAGTTCCCAAAAAAAATAAACACTGCTAGTCTTGTCGGAGCTTTGCGTCATACGGGAATTGGATATGATAAATATATGGTGAGCAGTAGATGATGATTGTCGAGGACGTTATTGTAAAACTTGGTCGCTTTATTAGGGTTTTGTTGAATTTCTCAGGCAATTTCAGGGAAGATGTACGGATTTGAAACCCAATTCTATTTTAGTTTATTTTTTAGCGTTTGGATTGCCCTTGAGTGGTTGTTGTTTATGTTGGTAATTAATACATTAACATGTTTGAGGTGTAATTTTAATATAATTTCATTGTTGTACTACTTTTTTTTTTGTGCATTTTTATACTCTCTTGGGTAGCATGTATCTCTTGGTTCAGTCTATTTTGCTATTTATGTGTAATGAGATTAGAGCTAGATAGGTTAGATTCTGATCTTATGTTGGAATCACATTGAAGTACTTTGTTACATTTAGACATCTTTAGGCAGTGATGTACTGAATCTAACAATTACCAAGCTATGTGCAGTGTGCTAGAACTGGAATTTACCAAAAATCTTTTGTTCTCTCTTTCTCATGTTTGTGTTGTTTATTTCATTGTATAGTGTTGTTGCAATATGAAGCCATGAATAAACCCACCTTAACCAGCAAGATGCTTGCTGAGGATAATGCGCCAGGGATGACCTTTGGCCAGAAACAAAGCTTTCCTTTCTCAAAATCTGCAGACCTGTTTGAGTTGGAAGCGAGTGCCTCACATTATTGCCCCACAAATGAATCAAGTAACTGGCGCAATGATCCCCAAGTTGGTTGCTTTCGTGATTTGGTTAGGAAGAGAATGTAAGTTTATGAGTCTTTACCAATCAAATCAAATATTTGATCTGGTGCATTTAAAAAAAAAAATATTCATATTGGATGCAGTGAATTCTAAATATTTTTCTTTTCTAGCTGTTTCTAACTCTCAAATTTTCTTCAGTGCTGGAATTTTTGGAGAGACAAATTATGAACAGAAAGAGCAAGGATCCAATCTTGTTAATTTTTTAGAAAACCTTCTATTTGTTGAGGCTGCTTCAGAGGTACTTTGTCAGCAACTGATTTGGTATTTAGATCGATTTCTTTTGTTGTTATAGTTTTTTAAAAGTTTCTAGCTGCAGTAATGGTTTAAATACTCAAGCAATAGTTCGACATTTTAGATTGATGTGGTGTTGTGGCAATTCATGTTCATGTTCTGAATCACGTTTTGATTATGTCTTTGTCACCATCTTAGCATTTGATAACTTTTACCTTTTGCATCATATACATTCACTACAAGGGGCAACAGTCCACCAATCGATCAATTCCAGTTTCAATCTTATTCAGTTGAAATTATAAAGAAGCACAAGCAAAAGTCGTTATTTTCTTTTTTCCGAATCTTTTTTAGGGGGAGTATATGAATGAGGATGTGCTGACACACCGTTTACAAAATTTAATCCAAAGGGAGGTAGCTGGTCTAAACTGCAGTCCACAAATACCCAGCTACACTGCACAAACCCGTGAAGATGTGCCAAACTTGGGTTTGGCTCATGGAAACTTTTCAGGTACAATGTATTCTCCTTCTAGTCATTTCAACCACAACATGTCCCAGTGTAACTCAGTTGTGGCCAACTAAAATCAATGTGGCTTTTCAAAAAGTGATTTTTTGAACCACAACAGGCTTACTACTTAATTCGATAGTTTCATCTTTCATCTTGCTATATTTTTTCTTTCTTGTTCATAGGATTTGATTACCTGAACAAGCTGGGATTTCCAAGTCTGTATGCTGACTTGCACATGAGGCAGATTTCTGAGGACTCACTTCTGTCTCCTGAAAGGAGCTCAGTCATGACTACCTTCTCTGAAAGGGGTTCTACCATTACTACAAGTTCCAATGGAGATGGATTTTCAGAGGTTGGTGCTTTTGGTAGTGGACCATTTCTTTCCAAGAAAGACCATCGATACAGTTTTGAGGTTGCATCAGAAGAAAGTTCTCAACAACAATATCTTGCTCAGGGTATGCACATTTGAATTCAAATATAAAGTTGATTCCCCATTTTTTGTTGTTTGATCGGCATTTTTGTTCTTTCTTTCAGCTAAGTTTACTTTCTGGATCTCCATATTTGTGCATGAGTACCTAAGGGCTTGTTTGGTAAAACTATTCATAGTAGCTAATAGTTGATAGTTGTTGCTGTTAGCTGTTAGCTGTTAGTTGATAGCTGATAAATTAAAGTGTTTGGTAAACTTGTATTTTTTTATTGTTGTTGTTGTAAATATGCAAAATGACCATTAAAGCTTTATTTTTAATTTGTTTTATTAAAAGCTTATTATGTAATAAATATTGATATCATCAATAATTTAAAATTAATTGAATATAAATTAGACCAAATAGTTCTTTAGGTTATAAAAATAAATTTTGATAAGAGTTTTTAGAAGCAGCAGAAAAATGAGTATTTATAGAAGAAACAAATATGTAGTTAGCCTGGTTAATATAATAGAAAAGATCGTATTTATGTCATTTGTTAACAGCTGTTTCAAAAAAACCGAATTTTATTTAGGCATTCCTAACAGCTGCTAATTTATCTCAAATCAGCTAACCTCTTAAGTTACCACACATGAATATGGCTGTTAGGAACTCAAAAAGCTAACAGCTACCCTTAAAAGCAACTCCAACATCCCCTAAATTGCAATTTGAGCATCTGGAAGTTGACAGAAAGTACATGCATCTTGAATTTGATTTGTGTAATTTTCAGTGTTTTTTTTCTATGAATTGTTTTTTAGTTTATTTATGTACACTATTCCTGGCTTTGCTTAGTCAGAAACTCTGAATATTTCTCAGTACCTAAAAGAATTAAAATTACCCAGGTAGCTAGTTGTTGATTGATTGCGACATGTCTTTTAATTGCTGGATTATTCATGTCCTTAAGTTATAATTAATGTTCATAAGTTATAATTAATGTTCATGATTATGCATTTGAAGACTTTAGGTAGCTTTTGATGGTAGTAGAATGTCTGGCATGAATTTTTACAGCTGCCTCTGGGTCCAACTTTTCTACAAAACAGGTCTAGTAAATGATTCACCCTATTTGTCCTACAAATTTGACCTTCATGTTTTTTTAATCCTGCTGTCCTTTGTGACTTCGCAATATAATGTATAAAATATCATATGCATATACCTCCATTCATGTGCTTGCAGCATTTTGTATTTTAATGCATCACATGTTTCGCCTCTTATTCATTTTCCTCACTATGTACCTTCATTTTATTGCTCTAGTGGAGTGCTAGTTTGAGACTATTTATTAAACATATATTTAGTGGCATTTGCAGGTGTTGCTAAGAATAAAAATTATACTACAAGAGTGTTTTCACCACCATTTAGAGCAGGCTCAGAGGCTGCCAATTCAGTTTTACAGATTTCAGAACATGTTCCCCTAGTATTTTCAGAAGATTCTACATCTGCTAGCATGGGCTTCTGCAAAATGAGTGCAACTCAAAATTATTTATTGCAACCTGAATCACATGTTCTAGAACAGCATCATTTGCAGCCTTATTTTTCAGATGAACAATTTGATAAACCATTTCAGGAAGTACCCTTATATTCTGCTCAACAGAGTGAATTCCACAGTTCAACAGATGGACAGACAGTTCCAATGCATTCTCAGGTCTGTTCTGAACAACTAAATGACATAAATGTTGCTTCAGAAAGTTCTTCTCTTCTTTGTTCTCCAAAAGAAATCGCCAGTCATAAACTTTCCGACAACATTTTACATGCTTATTCTAGCTACAAGAGTATGGATGCTGCCACAAGGGACTGCCTGGTGTCTTTTGTTGATTATTTGCATTCAACATTATGCAAAGATAGAAGTTGCATGTGCAAACATTTTTACTCCCTTCTATCACATTTTGACAATTGTTGCCATGCTAATTGTGGTACTTGTGGTCCTGTCCGAAATAAATGTTTTACTTGTAAAGATCAGCAATATTTTGAAGATTTAAATGGTAGCCTCTTGAAAGTTGGCAAGACTTGTACTGGTGGGTCTGGCTCTTGCTCTTCAGAATATATTCTGCGACCTGCAAAGCGTTTGAAGTCCAGCTCATGTTATCCAGAGAACTCACTGCCAGTTTCATGTCATCTGAAGATGGAGAAGTCCTGTGGTGTAATGTCACCTGAAAACAGGCTGTCAATGGTTCAACTCTCTGATCTTGAAGGATATCCTCCATTCTTGCCATGGCCACAATCTCCTGAATCTATTAATTCTGAAGTTCTGGAGGGAAACAGTGACTTCTCAGTAAAGCCCATGCAAAATCCACTTTTTAAAGAACTGATTCTTGCACCTAAGTCAGGGGAAATAGAGTCTATTAGTTTTGGTGGAATTTTAGATTCTGTGAAAGATACACCCAGTACTCCTCTCTACGAAGAGCTTGGTACCTCTTCTAAAGGGGAGGTGACACAAGTTTTGTCTGGTCTTAACCTTGCCAAGCCAGATTTAGATGTCCAAAAGGAAGAAGAGATGAAGCCAGAGGATCAAAAGATTAGAGGTGTGTCCTTGATTGAATTTTTCTCTGCAGATGAAATAAAGGACCACATATCAAGTCTTCGGGCGGGAGAGGTCAGTAAATTGTTTTTTCTGCTTTGATCATTTTTGTACAACTGTTCTAGGTACTAAAGTTGCTAAGAATCCTTGTGAAAATGTCTATTATTCATTATTCAAATTATTGATGGGTCTCAGTATATCACTCTGTTTTAGTTTAGAGGTGCGAGAGGTAACCAGTGAAACAGGCAGAGTTCAGAGCCCATCAACAATACTTATATTAACGTTAATTAGGTCTTATTGGTTTTGAATCCAAGCATATTCTAAGTAATTAGGTCTTATTACCTCTTTAATTTTTTTAACCTCTAGCATTGAGGGAACGCTTACCGGTTCTAGTGCAAACGTGATTTTGGTGGTTCTGCATTTTTAGTAGTTGCATATATGGTGCGTGAATTTGTGAGTGGGATTGGAGCAGTTCTGCTCAATCTTTCTGGACCAGAGAAATCTTTTAACTTTTCTTAATTTTTCAGAAGTTAATTCCATTAAAGCATTGGTTGGGAAGAGAAAGAAAAAC
This sequence comes from Dalechampia spathulata, assembly GCA_948192965.1. Lineage (NCBI taxonomy): Eukaryota > Viridiplantae > Streptophyta > Magnoliopsida > Malpighiales > Euphorbiaceae > Dalechampia > Dalechampia spathulata. The sequence goes on along the minus strand of CANYBF011782204.1, from coordinate 15,662 downwards.
CAGCTTTTCTTAAACTATGGTTTTTGAAGAAGTTAATAAAAATAATAAATTAAAATTCAAATATAGTGAGAAATCTAAAGCTGGCTTGGTCCCATATGCTGATTGCTGCTGTAAAACAATTCATCTTTGTCTGTTCTGTGACTTGGCATGATTTCAATTACTAACTTCCGTTTTCTGATATTGAAAGACTATCTTCACCTTTTACTTCGTGAAAGCTTTTAATTTGGAATTAACTGCTGGATTTTCTTTTAGATAATGTCAAAGGAAGAAGAGGAGAAACAAGGAATGCATTGTGCCAATGAGAATATATGCCAGCTGTGTGCAGCAGATAAGCTTTTACTAGCCCCAGTTCCCATCTATTGCTCATCTTGTGGTTCTCGCATCAAACGCAGCGTGATATATTATAGTACATCTGAGGATAGTGGTATGAGGCATTGTTTCTGTACCTTATGTTACAAGGCTCGAGGTGTAAGTATCACATTCTATGGGATAACTACTCTCAAGGCAAAGCTGGAGAAAAAGAAGAACGACGAAGAAATTGAAGAACCAGTAAGTTAATAAACATGTTTGCCCATGTCGGGAAATTACAAAATATTGATTTTTATTTTATGTGATGCTTTGCTTGTTCTGCAGTGGGTCCAATGTGACAAGTGCAAAGGCTGGCAACATCAGATATGTGCTCTCTTCAATGATAAAAGGGACAAGGAAGGAAAATTAGAGTACATATGTCCTAAATGCTGCTTACAAGAGATTGAGAGCAAGGAACATGTGCCATTGCCAAAACCTACTGTTTTTGGTGCAAAAGATCTTCTAAGCACTTTGCTTAGTGACTTCATAGAGGAAAGACTCCATAGGCGTCTTCAGCAAGAAAGGGAAGAGAAAGCAAATGCTATTGGAAAGAACATTGATGAGGTCAGATGCCAACTCTTAGTGATGCTGCCTTGTTATTTCATGTCTTACATGTGTAGATATGGATGATAAGCTTTTTGTGAGTTATATGCTTATTATGTGGAAAGGAGAAACAGGAAAAAGTAAATTGATATTGACAATCTGCCTTAAATAAGTTCATCCATGCAAGCATCTGGGAAGAACAAAATTTTGAATATCTCTGTTTGAAAGAAATCATGTTTTTATAATCAAATAAAGGAAGGAGCATATTGCACTTTTTTGAAGGACCATCTATTATGAAACTAGGAATTGGTTTTTTCAATAACAAAATTAAATTCCCTAACCAGTATGTGCTGAGGACCAATTTATCTGTTCTATTTTTCTGGATTCTAAGTCTCTGGTTTCCCTGTATTCCATATTTTTTTTATTTATGTTTTGTGTCCTGTTGTATCATATATGATCTACAGCCAGGTTTCAAGAATTTTGAGTTATATATAATTTTCTTTTGTTGCTAGGTTCCTGGAGCAGAAAACCTTGTTGTTAGAGTGGTGTTGTCTAGTAATAAACAGTTGAAAGTCAAGAAGCAGTTTTTGGAGATCTTTCGAGGTGGAGATTACCCTGATGAATTTTCATACAAATCAAAGGTAAGAGATCTGTCAAGAGTCTATCAATATATAATAATTTCTTTCAGACATTGAAAATTTTCTGTAGATTTTTGAAAATTCCAGAAATTGTGCTGCTAACTTTCTCTTTGCTTTCAGAAATATGCTGACTTCTTACCATCTATTTCTATGATGTTTTGGTCATGAGTGTTGAAATCATGGTGCATTTTCAGAAAAATGCCTCTTTGGTATTAGGGAGTTACAGGGTTATTTTATTACTTAGCTTCTTGTTATTCTGTTTCAGGTGATTCTTTTGTTTCAGAAGATTGAAGGAGTAGATGTTTGCCTTTTTGGCATGTATGTTCAGGAGTTTGGATCAGAATGCAGTCCACCAAATCACCGTTGTGTTTATATCTCTTATCTAGATTCTGTCAAATATTTTAGGCCTGAAAGAGAAACTGCAAATGGAGAAGCTCTACGTACATTTGTTTACCATGAAATTTTGGTATAACACTGTTGTCTTCTGTGCATTTTCCTTTTGTTGCTAAGAAGTTTGCCTCCGACTCATTTTTCTTATTCCTTTGTCAGATAGGATACCTTGAATACTGTAAGAAACAAGGTTTTGCAGCATGCTATCTCTGGGCTTGTCCGCCTTTAAAGGGAGAAGATTACATCTTATATAGCCATCCAACAATTCAAAAGACTCCAAAGTCTGACAAATTGCGGCAATGGTCTGTCTTTAATGTCCTTTGCTGTCCAGCTTTATTTTGCGTACACGTTTGGTTGTTTTAATTGAATTGCCTCGCCATCTTATGGTCACATAACACTACTCCTTTATCATCTGCTGCAAAATCATCTTTTCCATTTTGTCATTTTCATGCTCAACATTTCAATCCACATAACTAACTATATTATTTTTTCCATTCTGTCTTCTTACCTCTCCTTTGTTTGCGAGCCTTGACTCTTTGCTGGTTTGCATTTGCAGGTATCATTCAATGATAAGAAAAGCTGCCAAAGAAAATGTTGTGGTCAACTTCACTAATTTATATGACCATTTTTTCGTTCCTACTGAACATTTTCATTACAAGGTAACTGCAGCTCGATTGCCATATTTTGATGGCGACTATTGGTCTGGTGCTGCTGAGAATATCATCAATAATTTTGAGCAACAAAATGGAAAATCTTCTGGAAGGAAAGTTAAGAAATCAATGACAAAGAGAACTCTCAGAGCCATGGGTCATACAAATCCTTCTGATGATATCACCAAAGATGTTCTACTGATGCAAAAAGTAACCTTGCCATTGTCTCCGTTTCCTTGTGTGGTTCTCGTTTTTCACATTAGCAATTTTATTAGTATTTTCCATTTGAAGACTTGAGCTTCTCTGACTCAAATTAGCTGAGAGATGTACTTCAATGTCAATTAAGATTCTCAAACATACCAGAAGTTGCATGAAAGGAAAACAATGAAAAAAAATTCAATGGTACTCATGCTCTATTGTTGAAATAGGATTCTGGAACTGTAAATTTATAACTGTGCATAGTGACCTCTGTTTTAGGTCATGTCAACCTCCATTGACTTAGATAATTAGTGAAACTAATAGATTGAAACTGATAAACAGATTGTGTTTGCTTCTGGTTAATTAGACTATTTTACATGTTTGTTTGTTAATAACACCCATCTTTTCCTTTTTCAGCTAGGGCAAACTATTTATCCTGTCAAGGATGACTTTTTTGTTCTCCATTTGCAATTTGTTTGCACATTCTGCCACAAATTTATACTACATGGGTGGCGATGGTTTTGCAGTCAATGCAAAAATTTTCAGCTATGTGAAAGGTAACATGGATCCTAACTTTGAAGAAAACCCTTCACATTTTGTGCTTGGTGATTGTGGTTTTGGTGTTTACTTGAATATTTGATTTCCAGATGCCATGATGTGGAACAAGGCCTCAGTGGAGGGGACATGCACGCTATAAGTAGTAAAGAAAAACATCCACTCTCCAAGGTAATTCTGAGGTCAAAACTATTGTTATTTCATCTATGGTATATGAAAAATTTTGCATATCTGATTATGTTTTGGTCTTTTCAGATTATGGTTGATGATGTTCCATCAGACACTAAGGATGAAGACATAATTTTGGATAATTGGTTATTTGAAAATAGGCATACCTTATTAGGCTTCTGTCAGAAGAATCACCATCAGTTTGACACTCTTCGAAGGGCTAAGCATTCTTCAATGATGATTCTGCATCATCTTCATAATCCAACAACATTTGGGACCACATGTAACATTTGTCAGCAGGATATTACCGCTGCGGATAGGAATGTCTGTGCTACGTGCCAAAATAAGAAACTTGGTTCTTTTCGGATTCATAAGTTGGCTTATCAGTCTCCTGCTGCTCATTGTGAAACTGAGAGTAAAGATGAACATCAGATATTGCATAAGGTATGAAGAACTGAACTTGACTGGCCATACGTGAACAAAAAAGTTGAAAGACTTCATTTTGTTTGTTTTAATGTGTATATAACTGAGATCAGTAATTTTTATATCGATATATTTGTAACATGCTGCAGCTAAAGGAATTGCTAGATGTTCTACAACATGCCTCCCATTGTAAAGCAACCACTAGTGAGTCATGTTCATATCCAAACTGCCTTTTGATCAGAAGGTTATTCTGCCATGCATCCAAGTGCAATACACAGATCCGTGGAGGTTGTGCGACCTGCAGAAAGGTGTGGAAAATACTTTGGTTCCATGCTAGTATTTGCAGGGGTGAAGATTGTCACTTGCCACGCTGCAGGTCAGTTGAAACTCCTAATTTTCAAGGTTTCTCTGTTTCTGCTTGACAAGGCATTGTTTGGGTTGTGGGAATGTAAATTCCAATGGAATTTAAATCTTTGGTTTTTAAAATCCATGAAAATCCAAATTCTATTGTTTGGTTTTTTAAAAAAAATCATGGATTTTGATGGCTTACGTGTAATAAAATTGAAAAATCACTTCCCCTCATGAACAAAAAATATAAGAGAATTGAAAAATCCAGCTCTTAGGTGGAAATTCTCATTCCATCGTAATGATGGAATTAAGGGATACGAGGCATTCATCATGTTATAGATTCTTTGATTTTTTTCTCAACCAAACAATAAAATCTTTCAAACTCCATGGAATTTTGTAAATTCCTTTTATTTGGATTATTTCAGTCCAAACAAGGCCTTTCATCTCTTTCACAAGCAGGTTCTTATTTGAATTATTTGTGCTATGTTTGTAGAGATTTGAAGAACCATATGCAGGCACTATAATCTCAGACTTTGGTGGAAGAACACTCGAACAATAATCACTTCTAACGGAATAACTCAATTGTATAGCTTATAACAGGCGATCACTAACCAAGTGTACAGCTTCCCACGATCCAATTGTACAGGTAATCGAGTTATGAAAATATACTAGGCAGAACCAAGTTTTGATACCTTCATTCCTGAAATTACTTTAGGCCATATTTTTGTCGTTTTTCACTTCCTCTTCTAGGATGGAACTAGCGGTGTCATATAAGCTGCTTATCGTAGTCTTAGCTCAAGTTGGGGATCTGTCAGATCGCTATAGCTTTGTCTGTGTGTAACTAAAATCATTAGCTATGATGATATAAGAAGCTTATTTTTCTTAAAAAAAGTGTTTTCTAGTCAATACCTTCTTCTGGCAAGTACAACTCATCAGAATTGACTTCTTGAGTTGTAATTTTTAGCAGGAGATACAACTGGTTATGACCTTAGCTTGAATTTAGCTTTAAGAGGAACTTTTGATAGGAAAGTGCACTGTGCCTTTGTGCATTTTCTCAGTTTTGATGTATAAATAAAAAAGTATAGTTACTGCTTCTGAGGGCATTATCCAGATAGAAATCAATTGTTGAGCTATGCAACTTTTTTTTTGCATGAGTTCTTGAATTTTTATTTTATTTTACACTAGGCTTCTTTCTTTCTCCAGTTTTTATCAGCTACTTTTATATTTCATATTACAAATGTCAAATTTAGATGATGTACATTGTAATCGAAGATCATCTGCATGTATGTGCATGTTAAAGATAATAAAATCATGGATTTTTTTGTTAAGTATGAATAAAAAAAGGATAATTAAAATGGTGAGAATGATGGATGGGCGTTTGAGGAAAAGGTTTCAAATCTTTGAAAGGATACAAACAATTGGAATAATAATGCGGAACAAGTTCCCAGTGTCCAAATATGCACTGGCACTGCATCTGCATCTGCAACTGCAATGACCACCTAACACCATATTCATCTTGGGGTTTCCCTACTCAAGTGCTCTCTTTCCCCCCCCCCCTTAAGAAAAGCCCCCAAACTCCTAAAAGCCTAAACAAATTAATATTGGGGGGTTCAGAAAAACAAAGATTATCGTATCAATCCACCCCGGTTAAAACGCCTTCACCAACAAATCTTAATCACTTCTACATTTTGCTTTGTTAATACACACACTACTACACATCAACAACCTCCTAACAGCAATCCTGGAAAGAAAGAAAAGAAAATTATAACCCATGGAAGGCATGCCCCCATAACTCGGCATCATCATGTTGTGAAGAAAGTCCAGAGCTTCTTTCCTATTGAAACTTCACCAGGATGTTCTTCCTCTTCCTCTTCATCTTCATTGCCCCCTTCATCGTCATCTCCTCTTGGTGTTTCACTCCTGCAATCGTCCCCAACCTCTCGTGTGCCATTTACCTCCTCACTTAGCGCAGCATTTTCGACCAAATTTCTGGCTGTATCAGCTTCACCGTCATGAGTGTCCGAAACCAAATCCAACTGCTCAAGAATTGAACATATCCCATCAGCGAATTTATAATATGTTCATGTTTGGATGTACAAATACATATGGCATGAATAGGCAGAAACACACTCCAATTAAACCACTACAACCATTCGATAAGGCTGAACCAACCAGGAATGGCAGAACTGGTTTTCCAAAATGTAACCCCTATTATGATGATACAAGATAATTGCCAATGTCAAGTAACATGGACAATGTCTCTTACCTGTTCAACGCGTGCACTCTCAATATTAGTCGATGTTGGAATCCTCGCACCATCTTCTTCCTTATCTTCACGGTCAATGTCAGCCGAGGCTTTAGTAGTGACAACAGCTACCCCACTGTTCAATTGTTTTGTAGAGAAAGAAGACTTGTTAAAACTAATTATGATCGATATGCAGATCAAGTTCAGTATCTTCCAAGAATCCAAAAACTGTGTAACCAACAGTGGTCCTTGGACAAGGTTTATATAATCCCGAAAAGCAGTAGTGCTAGGTAACAGCCAATTGCCAAAGATTCGCACCATACATGGCTAAATTGATTATTATGTATAGCAAATTGAGAACTTACCGCTGGGGTCGCCGTAGATTATATCGCTGTTCACGTGCAGTTTGCACAGGAGGAACTTTTGGTTGCCTCTTCCTGCGTTTTCCAACTGTGATACTGTCAGAATGATCCTCGCTTTCATTACCATCACGTTCACTAACTATGTTCTGAGAAGCGCGAGTACTTTTCCGCTTCCGTGTATTTTTTGCAATTTGCTTCTCTGCAAGACTAGACTCACCACGGCTTTCAGTTTTCTTAGATTCTTCATTCTCATCATTTAGTTCCAAAGATTCCCCAAGTAGAGCCTTCGCATCATGCACAACTGCCTTCACTGAACGTGTTCTACTAATTCTAGGCCGCCTACTCTTGTGACTCTGGGTGTCAGGCTTTGCATCAGAAGGCCTCGTTCCATCTTGAACTTCCAGTCCCTCGCTGTTGATATTGCTTTGATCATCAACAGAGAGCTCCAGTACTGCGTCAACCTCTCTGATGCTAGAATCTGATTGTATCCTCTGAACATCCAAAAGATCATTTCCAATTGCAAAAGATACCTCTGGTTCACGTGCAGCAAAATCTGATTGTTTCGACGGTTCTTCAATGTTCTCCATGGAAAGAGAAGAATCTAAATTTCGTACAGCAGCAGGCTCAACTTTATTACCTGGGGAAAAACTAAATATCTTTGTGCATTTCCGAAGCCAAGAAACTGGAGATACTGAACGAGCTGCATTGGGAGATATATCTGTCTCTTGTACAGCCAGAGCTTCCGATATTTGATTATGATCATGTTCTGTTGCGTTGTTAACCAATTCTTTGTCAGGAAGGACCTGGGCATTTTCAATCTCTTGTGAAGACATAAGATCAGAAAGCACAAACTCAGAGTTCACTTCACCACAGCTTTTGCAAGTCTTGTGTTGTTCAACAAATACAATAAAGCGCTCTTTCTCTTTAATAAATTGTTCTCTGTGGTCCTTCAACTTCCTGCTAAGATCACCGAGCTTATCAACATCATCTCGAATCTCAAGCTGCTGCTGTTCAATATGCTTTTTATTTCCTTCAATGTCTTGCCTTTCTTTCTCTATCTTGAGTCTTTCTAATTTCATTTCCTCCATTTCCTTCTTAGCTAGATCTCTTAAGAAACTGATGTTCTTCAATTCTCTCTCCTTCTCTTCCTCAAAGGATTTCTCCATCATTTGCAAATTATTTTCCATTTCATCCTGCTTTTTCTGCAGATCATTCTCAAGTTCCCTCTTCTGCACCTCAAATTCATGAAGCATCTGTTGTCTCTCACTTGAAGCTTTCTCAGCTAGTGTCCGGCGCTCGTGCTCCATATTGGCCTCAAAAGATTCTTTGGCAATTTCAAGAGCTTCCCTCTTCCTTTTTACATAATCCTCCGCATCCTGTTTTTCATGATTTAGTTTTTCTTGTTCTAAGGTCTTCTGCTTTTCAAACTTCTCCTTCTGTTCATTGATGCTCTTCAGCTGTTTCTCAATTTCAACTCTTTTCTCATCAAGATCTTCCCACTCTTTCTCAAAGTTCTCTTTTTGCTGCTTTAAATCTTCAACCTCCTTCAGGAAGAGCTGTTCCTGACGCCTGCACTTTTCTATCTCTTCTTTCAGTTCAGATTGCAAGCGAGTATACTCTGCTCTCTCTTCTTCGCTTAGTTTGAGCTGCTCCTTCTCTTCATGAATTTTAAGCAGCTGCTCTTCATTTGCAGCTCTTATCTTCTCAAGTTCAGCCTTGTCTTTCAGAAAATCCTCTTTGTCAGAACTCAATTTTCGTTTCTCACTCTCCAACTTCTTTTCCCCTGATTTGATGGTCTTCTCCATTTCCTTCACAGCTTTTGATTTTGACTCTAAGTCTTTCTCTTTCTCTTTAAGCTTATCCAATTTTTTATCCAAAGCTTGCTCTCTTTTTACGATTTTCTCCTCCATATGCTTGATTTCAGCTTCCTTCTTTTCCACCTCTTTCACCTTGTTTTTAAGCTCCTCATCAAGAGATTTTCTCTTCTGATCAGCTTCCAATTCAAATTCACGCTTTTTGACTTCCAGAATGGAATTATGCTCATCAATGAGTTTCTGGATCTCAACCTGTTGTCGTTGAGCGCAAAGACAAGCAGAGTAAAATGTTTATAAATGGAGTGTGAAAAAGCATCTGAAATGAGAAAACGATATGCAAGCTTGTAGAACCAATGAACCAAAAAAAAACAGCATATTACATTACAATCTGCTAAGACAAAACATAGAACCACGGGGAAAGGAAGACCACAATGTATCAAGTGCTAAGAATCTATAACCAGAAACTTGCACTGACAACCAAATTTCTCAAAAGTTATATTATCATAAAAAGAATAACAAGGTCTCGCCTTTTCTCTATCATTTAGCTTTTCTTCTTGAACATGCAACTCTTTCTCTTTCATCTCTAATTTCTTTGCTGCAGCATCAATTTCCTGCACAATCAAATAGAACTTTAAAACATGCCTTTTTGAAAAATAAATAACAACTCAGCAAGAGAAACAAATTGCCTTTTCTTTTAAAGTGAGATTAGCTACTCGGATGCTCATTTCATCTTCTTTCTTTATCAACACTGAGTTTGCTTCATCAATCTTCTTTTGTGCCTCTTCAAGGTCCTTCTCCTTTTGCTTAAAAATTCTATCATTCTCATTTGCCCTTTCCTCTCTCTGGTTAATTAACCTTTGACCTTTAGATATCCTTTCTTCTCCTTCTTGTAATTTCCGTTCCCATTCACGCAATTCCTCCCTTTGCCTGGAAAAAGTGGAGTCGTGTGCTTCTTTCCTGAGAGAGAGAGGCAACCACATGAGATTCGTCAATACTTTGAACAATAATATTAGAGAAGACAGATATTAAAGCAAGTACAACACTTTAAAAAAAGAACTAAAAAAAGCAGAACTGATCAAATTCAATGAGATTACTCTGCAATAAAAGAAATGCGCTCCCTCCGAAGGGCACTTTCACGAGATTCCAACTCCTGTGATTTCCTTTCAATCTCTGAACTCTTCCTATTAACTTCAGCAAGCTTGGCATCAGCAGCATGCAGCTTTGACTCTACTTCCAGAGATTTTTCTTCAACGCTAGTTATCAAAGCATTTGCTTCTGCCAACCTTGAATCGGCAGTGAACTTAAGTTCTGCATTTTCAGAACGTATTTCACGCACTGCCTTCTCCAACTGCAATAAAACCCATTCTCAAAAATTATTCAAATATATATATATATATATATATATATATATATATATATATAATTAAATGAATCATGGTAGCAAACCATGAAAGGTCTATTAACAGATGCCTACATCTAGAAAAATGATGATAGCTTTCAAATATATAGCATGATTCAAAATATAATAGAAGTCTTACATCAACCACACACTGTTTTTCCACACCCAAAGCCTTTCTCAAATTCTCCTCTCTCCTTTCAGCATCAGAGATAGCAATCAAATGTGCTGCTTGTTCTCTTTTTAGAGCTTCTGTGGTTGCTGCAATAGCTTGCTTGAGTTCTTCATACTTGGAAGTCCATTCTTTCTTCTCAATCAAGAGAAGCCCCATATTGTACTGATAATCAAACAGCTGAGATAAAGATTGCAAAATTAGCAAAGATAGGAGAACACAATAAATTGAAGAACCAAAAGTCCCCAAAACATGATGACTGTGTCAACAAATTACAAATAGCAACAATACCAAAAACATGTTTCATAGACAAAGTATGAATCTCTGCAACCATTAGCTACATTTGGTGAGATTTTAAAGTTCCAATCCACATCAAATCAGAATAAGGACAAGTTTCAGTTGCGACTTAATCAAATATGATTATTCTAAACAATTTACAATGTCCCTGTTAATTTGAGATCACTAAATTGACCAAGGCCCTAGCCACAGAAAGCATTCATCTCATGATACAAAAGATTTCCTTACATACAGTCCATTGAACAACTAGAATTTCCATGCGTCTTACTACTTCATGCAAGCCTCAGAAAATGCACAAACGCTCAGAAAATTACCCATATTTGGTGCTCACAAAAGAACCCGTGTAAAATTGACAATGACAGATATAAAACACCATCCCAAAGAGCATATAGATGGCAGGGCATGGGAAATGTAAGAGACTTATAATTCTCATAATAATATACTATATTCATCTACTGTTTCTCCACTCTGCCAAGCCATTCTCATTTGTATTATTTATCACGTCGAAACTACAAAAGAAGCATCTTCAACTTTCTAAGCAACTATTATCCCCCTCTACACTAAATCGAAATAAAATCTTTACACACAACAAGAATAATAAAGAAAAAAAATCAACACGTACCAAGTATCCATTAGAATAAACCAAACAAACAACAAAACCACTTCAAAGGATCACTAACAATTAATAATAATAATAATAATAATAATAATAACAAGGAAAAAAAGAGAAAAAAAACAGACAGTAACCTCATTTTCAAGCTTCGAAATTCTCTCTGCCAACCCAACATCACCATCATGCTCCAAAGCAAGTCCCGCACCATTAGGAGTGGCAGGTTCGCCGAAAGTCACACCCTTTCCTTTCAAAATATTTCCATTCGAATTCTTATTCGGATCTGAACCAGACTCAGACCCAGTCTTGTCACTCCGTGGCGTGAGAGACCACCCAGACCAAACCTTTTTCTGCGGTGTAAACATCATCACACACTCCACAATTTCCAGCCAATTATCCCCAAAACTATAGATCCCAAATTTAACCTCATAAGCGAAACCCTAAAAAACCTAAAAATAAGAGATTCCTAGCAATGAATCCATTCAATTCTCTAATAACAAAAATCCCAAATTTGGACACCAAAACGATATTCCAGCGAAGAGCGAAGAAACTGATGTGTCGAATTATGAGAAATAAAAAGAGAGAAACTGTTGAATTTGAAAACTTCCGATAAGAGAAAATTTTTGAAAAACCCTAAACTAAAGACCGACCGGACGTGAACCGGGTTCCCAAACTCCGGTGTAATTTGGATTTGGAATCCGACAACGTCTCTAAACGAACTTTTTCTTTATCTTCTCTCTCACTTAAGCGCTCTTCTTTATTTCCTTTTTCGAATTTTTTTTATTATTTTAGGTCTCGCGGATCGGATCATATTCATGTTCCGGGTCCCACAGACACTCCATCCCACGAAATGACTACTTTACCCTTGATTTGTTCTTTTTTGGGGAATTTTCCTGGGGGTAATTTGGGTATTAAGGAGGCGGCTAACTGGCATTCTCGGGTGTGGAACGTGGTGCTTTCTCTTTTTCATTTTTCGCTTAGTTGACGAAATTGGGCATGAGTTGGTGGAATCACAGAGGTAAAGAGGGGAGGGCAGTTTGGGGATTTGAGGAGGGAGAAGGAATATACTTTCTGATCATGTTAAGCGTGCATTTTAGAAAATTATTTTATTTTAAAATAACTATGTTTTTAGAATTTCAAGATAAAAAATTTATAATTTCATTTATTAATTTTATCTAATAAATATTTATTTAATTTTAATAATATTTAATAAATCCATAAATATTTTTTGAAATATATTTTAATAAATGATATTAAAAAATAACTTTGTTAATAAGGATTAAATAAATAAAATGAATAATCAAAATGGATGGAGGATAATATTTTTTATTTGAATTCAAGTGAAATAAATTATTTTAAGAAGAAGAAGATTAAGAAAATATTAATATTATTAGAAAAATATGAAAAACAAACAAATAAATAAATAAATAAAATAAAATTATTGGATGGTAATGAGGTGGAAGAAAGGAGGATTGAGGATGAAGATAAGGGAGTGTTTGTCCCATGTGGGTTTTGAGTTTTATTCACTCATTTTGTTTCAAAGCCACTTTCTCCCTTTTGCCCTTCCTTTACAATTTTTTCTTTTTCCTAATAAAAGGATATAATTCTATTGATGCTTTTAATTCACATTTTCTAAAATAAAATTGTGTCTAAATAATTTAAATATTATAATCAATTGTTCATATCTTTAAGATGAGATCCATTTTTTTGATATTTGAGTTGATAATTATGATTAATTTAAATATGATATGAAATTATGTTAGAAATTTGAATTCAATTTGTGAAGAGATGGTTCGAGATAATAGTAAGGAACCAGAGGGTTCAGTGAGAGAAAACAGAATGAAGGAGACAGAGGCGGCAGGAGAAAAGTCGAGGGAGTTTGGGAGTCGGCTAATGAATGGAATGCCAGATACGTGAAGAAGAGATAACCCTAATTGTGGAAATGAAGGGACACGGCAATACGTTGTCGTTTGTGGAACTGAAGGGACACGGCAATACGTTGTCGTTTGAGTTTATTCTTTCCCCGCCTCATACAAGGCCTTGTAAGGCCCACTCGGTGTGGAGTAGAGCCCAAGCTACGTATGAGCCTTATAAATACGTATATTGTAATAGTACAATACGAGATTTGAATACATAAGAAATACCACAATTTTTGCACAGGATCCTGCACTTATCAAGGCATATAGCGGAATGATAGCTCGATGTCCAATCTGCCGCATCGCTGAGCCGAATGAAGTGTCATCGTTGGTGGCTTTCCTTTGCCTTCCTGCTGCTTCTTATATCAATGGACAAGTGATTTGTGTGGATGGGGGACTTACAGTGAACGGTATTTAATTATAGCACCAGTTTGCCGGTGCCACAATATACCTAACCAAATATAAATAATATGAAAACATTTTTTAATAAATAAATAAATAAATAAATAAATAAATAAATAAATAAATATATATATATATATATATAAATATAATGCCTATTAATGCAAGCGTGTAATTCTAAATAATGTCTGTTGTGATGAATGACTTTATATATATATATATATAGACGCAACGCACAAACATGGGTGTTTATGAAGCATGTGAACATCTTTTTTAAAAAGAAAATTTCAGGTTTGTAATATTAAACAATGTCTGCTGTAATTGTTTGATATACACATATATGCGCGTGTTGATGAAGGATGTAAACGTTTTTGTTTTTTAAATCCAAGTGTGTAATTCTAAATAATGTCTATTGTGATGCGTGACTTCATATACATATACACACACTGGTGTGTCATCTCAAATCGGGTTATTTAATATGTTATTCTTTAAATTTTCATTTTTTAAAATAAATTAAAATAATGTCATATTTAAATATGATATTTTTTATTTTTTATATAATAAAAAGAAATCTTAACTATCATAATATAATATCAATTCCACACCACCATCATGGTTGTTACCATTCATTATCATAACCTCTGCTCACATTGCAGATTGTCATCAGCATTGTCAACCAGGCACATCAAAAAATCAAAAACTAAACAACACATAGAACAAAAATCAAAACAATAATAAAAAAAAATCAATATCAAAAATAAAAACAAACCATATATTATTTACAAAATATGAAATGAATCTTTTTAATTTTTTTTAAAAAAGAATTGGTGGAAAAAAATTCACCATATGAAAAAACAAGTAAAAATATATTTATCCTATATATATCATATGATATATATAATGTATATATGTATATATGTACGAATTTATATAACATATAACATAAATCCATATCTATCATATATATCATGTGATATGTATATATCAAACATATTTATATATGATATATATGATAAATAGTTCATTCATCAAATGATTATATAGGGCAAATACTTTATTCATCAAATGATTATATATGATAGATACTTCGTTCATCAAATGATAGTCTCACTTGCCTTTATAGAATATCTCAAAATAATTATCTGATTTTCTTTTTTAGATGCTAGTCAATTGTAAATTGTGAAAAGCCCTTTATTGATTAATACAAAAATTATATGGTAAAAAATTATAATACAAAAATTATATGGTAAAAAGATGACAATTTGAAAGCAGTAGTCAAGATAGGGTGAATTAATAAAATTAAACTTTAAAATAATTTTAGTAGACTAAGAAAATTAATAAACTATTTTCAGTAAAATGAAAATAGTAAGTAAATCAATTAAAAAATAATAGAAATGTGAAAGTAAAATCAATTAATTTTCAAAAACTTCCCATTTGGAAAATAATTAATCAATTAAGGTGAAATTCTTTTTGCAAAACCTTTTAAATAAAGTAAAATATAAAATCGTTGAAAATTAGCAAGCTAAACATAAAGAGAAAAGAGAAGAATATCAAAAGTTGGAATGTATTGTGATACCAAGGCCAATTAGGGTAGGGAATAGATGTCGATACTAGAGAGCATAGATAAAGAGTGGGTCTTGGCAGGATTCTAAACGGAGTGGTACATGAATGAATTGATCTTACACCTCAAGAAAAGAGATCCTGAAACTATATAAGGATGAAACTACTCAATTGAGTAATTTTGAGATTGTATAGGTATAAGATTGTACAATTGATAATAGCTCAATTAATTTTAAGATTATGTAGGTATGAGACTGTATAATTGAGAATGACTTAAGAGATTTGGTAAGTATTATCCATACCATCAAGGTGCACCTACCTTTTCGATGCTCAAATTAGGTTGTTACATGTATATTGTGTTAGTGTATGCTTTAGAGCATCATGTGTATTTGTACCATACATTTTTTCATTAATAAAGGCATTATTCATTATATAGTACAATATTTTGAATGAACTTGTTTTACTTGGAGTATTAAACTATATTTTGAAGTCCATGATATTGGAACAGTGCAGAAGAATCCATAAAGAGTTTATGGAATGAGATTCTTATTGTATGCAAATGTTCAATATCTAAATATCTCTGATCATAGTATTAATAAGAATGGACATTATTAGTATGGAAAGATC
>CANYBF011781881.1:0-10148 GCA_948192965.1 Dalechampia spathulata | reverse complement strand
TGTCATGTGACATGGGATGTGAAGTGATGTGTCATATGCATGACATGGTATAATGTATGGCATACCACATGTATGGCATATGAAGTGTATGGCATACCATATGCATGGCATGTGGAATAATGAATGGCAAGGCATATGTATAACATGGCATAGTGGTGCGTATGTGAATGTGTATTCAACATAGTGTATGTATGGCATACTATATGACATGCGTTATCACATACATCGTGACATAGTATATGATATGGCATGGCATATATATGCATGATAAGGCGTATTGATTGATTGAGCATATTGGATTGCATATTTGGAGTATTGGTGTATTTGTGTATTTATACATATATGCATACAAAAATATGGTATGTTATGGCATACGGTATATGCATGGCATGCATAGTATTGTGTGCAAGTGTCATGTGACATGACATGTGACATGATGACATAGTATATTTAGGCAAATATAGGAATAAAGAATAAAGGCCGGTGAAAGGGATCGAGGAAATTAAGGGGATACACACGAGATAGGGGGAATTATTACAGACTGAATTAAATAATTCTACCCTATTACAAAATATCCTCGCGTACATAATTTTCCAGAGTATTAAGTAATACTCCATTCCTCCTCGGTTTTGCATGATCTACAATGCAAGATGGATTAATATGTAAAATAAACAAATAAAATTCATTAGTAGCAAATGAATTTTGGATTTAATTGACTAGTCCAATACCATTTAAAAGTATGAACCAAGAGTCAAAATCCAGCAATTATTAGGCAATAATTGTTTTGAATAAACACGAGCTGGATCGTGGAAATTCATTTTTAGAAAAATTATTTTAAGTAAAATTATTTTTATTTGATCATGGAAAATTAATTAGGAGGGCTAACATCACTTGGAATAATTTGGAGATAGCCACTTGACCAATTAAAATCCAATCCTTTCAAAAATAACATTTATACGATTAAAAATAGCATTTTATCGTAAAAATTAAGTTTGAGGTCAAAACTTAATTAAATGTAATTATTTTATGACTTTTCTAGAATATTTGAGCCATTGTAAAGCATCAAATACCACTGGATATGTCAAAAATACAGTGAAATATGGTCCAAAATATAGTTTTCTGGAAAAACGCAAGGGATGTACGCCGTGCATCAGGCGATGTACGCCACACAAAGGCTGTGTGTGGCACACATCACATGATGTGTGGCACACATCACAGGCCTATCTGCAAGAAAATTAAATCTGTCAGTACAGAAATGATCTACAGATAAAAATATGCAACTTTAATGAAGGCAATACCTCATTTTGAGCATGAATCGGCCTCCGGTTTAGCAAACCAAACAATTAATTAAACAATTAATTAAAATAAATGATTTCATAGATTAAATCAAGTAGATCTGGATAATATTCAATAGATCCATAACCCCAATTGCATGGAAAAGCCACTGGAGTTGCTGGAAAAATCAGATCAGAAAGCGGTTCGGGCGAAAACTGGGTTTTTCTGTGAAAACTGAGACCTATGTGCGCTGCACATAGGCCAATGTGAACTACACATAGGCTGTGTGTGGTGCACATGGGCACATGTGTGGCACACATGGCTGGGAAAATAGAGGGAAATCAAGGATTTTTCAGGCAGAAACCCTAGATCCGACCCCGATCTAGGTAGATAGGACCCAAAAATTGGTTTTTGCCTTGTGGATTTGTATCCATCTCAAGAAAAATAATTTTAAAGTTAAAATTATCTTAGATCCAACAAATTTTTGGTAGATCCAGGACATTTAAGTCATGAGAACGGGAGAAAACGGGAGAAAAATAACATTTTCTTTAAAATCTGGGGCCTATATGCCCATCACATGACCTCATGTGCACCGTACATAGGCTGTGTATGGTGCACATGAGGTGATGTGCGTAGCACATCCCTTGCAGAATAGTGACAGAACCAAGAAAATTGAAGAAAAGAGGGAAATTTACCTTATTCCAACTGCTTTTCTTCCTTGATCTAGCTTCCTTCCACGGTTAGGGAGCCTAACTAAGCCAATTTTGTCTCTAAATCCTAAGGATTTAATTAATCAAGTGTTTAATTAATTTTGGAGGAATTTTGGCAGAGTTTTAGGTTGCTTTTAGAGCAAATTCGGGGTCCTTAATTCAGACCCCAAGCTCTATATTTATAGAGGAATTTTTGGGTGTGGCAATTTTGTAATTTTTGCTTGGATTTGAAAATTTCCAAAGACAATGTGTGCCACACATCATGTGATGTGTGCCACACATTGCCTATGTGCTGCGTACATCACCTTTTGACCCATCACGTGGGGCCCACTGTGGTTGCTTCGAGATGTGCGGCCCAAGCCAATAAACATTATTCGATGTGAGGAACAACTTTGTAGAACAAAGTTTTCCCAAATTCGGTCCCGAGAAGGGCCCCGACCAAACGTCTTTTCTATGCAATGTGCGATGCACATAGGGTGATGTGCATTGCACATCTCATTTTTACCCTATGTGCGTTGGCTCGTACGGGCAAAACTGGATGTGTGCCATATGTCAACTGAAGTGCAATCGACATTCTGAGAAACTTTACAGTTATAAGTTTTGCCAAATTCGGCCACGAACATTGAGTTTTATCTAATGGGCCCATTTTAGGGTTTGCGACCCTATTTCGGCCCAAAATGGCATTCGGTGTGCCAAAAGATCATGTCTCGTGTAGGCATTAGTGAAAATGTGTTCTGTATGAATAGAACATTCGAAATAGCCCAAGTCGGGAGACGGGCCCGGTTTGGGTACTATTCATAATGAATAGTACCTCAATGGGCCCTACAACATAAAAGGGCCTAGAAAGTGGCAAATGGCATGCCAAGCGCTTTGCCTTGAGTAAGGCAGCAAACGAGATGTGTAATGTACGTACAAAATGCATCAAAATGAACTATAGTGGGAAGCGGACCCCACTAGTGTTTGGTGGGCCCAAAGCGTAGTGAGTCCTGAAATGTGGCATTTGGGATGCCACGGGGTGTGCCTTGTGTAAGTCAGCAGCAAAATGTATTTTATAAGTACAAAATACACAGAATAGGCTAATGGGGGAAGCGGGCCCCACCAATATCCTAGGTGGGCCCTACAGCATAGTGGGCCCGGAAGATGGCATTTACGATGCCAAGCGCTGTGCCTTGCGTAAGGCAACTGGAAAATGTATTCTGTAGGTACAGAATACACAGAACAGGTTATCAGGGGCAGCAGGCCCTGCTATTACCCGGTGGGCCCTACTTGGGCACTATTCATGGTGAATAGTGCCTAGGGCCAAAAATGTAATATTTTGCATTTCAAGTAATTTGCCTCGCGCAGGTAATCAGTGAAGTGTGTTCTGTTATGTACAGAACATTCAGAATAAGTGGTGGGTCCCGCCAAGCACCATGGTGGGCCCCACCAACTCTGAGGTGTTCTGTGCACCAGAATACACAAGGGAAGCCATAGAGGTCTATAGGCCTAATCGAGGTCGATACGGGGACTAAAACCAAGTCGAATTAACAGAAACCCGAAGTTGCACGATGGTGAAAAGTCAGGGTCAACAGTTTGCCCCCGATCAGGACCATTTTGAGGTGATCTAAGCGTAAGTCGTCAAAATGTGATATGATGATAACATGACTTTTCATAAGGAGTAGGAAGCGTACCTGACTCGCAGGGGTGCTCACGTTGAGGCTTAAATACCAATTTTGCCACTAGGAGCCCGGTGCTCGAGCTGGAAGATCAATGCTAACCTGAGAAACCCAATTCAGTCCCTGGGAGCCCGGTGCTTGGGCTGGAAGATCAAAGCTGACCTGATAATCCTAATTCTTCCAATGGGAGCTCGGTGCTCGGGCTAGATGACCAAGGCTGATCAATGGTCCCCAATGGGACTGATGGCAATGCCGTAAGTTAATCATCTGGAGCTGGCATCCAGATGCCTATGCATTAGGATTTAGGAACCAAAGGCTTGGCTCTGCAATCACTGCTGGATCGGGTGGTCAACTACGGGACCTGGATGACCATTTGTTGGGTCTATTCTCGTGCCATCATGTAAATTCCAGATATCTCTGAAATGGCTTTCAGGATCCTCTGTTGGGTTTCCGATATTTTTGGTCGACAGTTTTGACCAGTAAATACCTCAGCTTCATAACTGGGGGCCCGACGTTCAGGTTACTCCGATCAGGGTTGACCGATGGTCACTGTGAGACTGATGGCTTCCTTGCGGGTAAATCATCTGAAGTCAGCATTCAGATGCCTATGCGTTAGGGTTTTGATGTCAATGGCTTGACTCTGTGATCTCTGCTGGATCGGGTGGTTCTACAGCGAAACCAGAGGTGACCTTCTGTTGGGTCGAGGTGATCAACCATCAGATCTTATTCTCGTGCCATCATATAAGTGTTATCTATCTCCCAAGTCTGCATTTGTGACCCTCTGCCGGAATGCAACACTGTCTGGTCAACAGCTTGACCAGAAGTCAAAGGTTTGACTATTTTTGATCATCTGCTGGATTAATTTCCTATCTTTGCTAGACATAGGAATATAATTTATCAGTGAAATTGGTATTGAAATGGTCCAGGAAAAATACCTGAATTTTTGAGTATCAGCCTGCTGCATTCTGACTGAATTTCTGGATTTTTCACACGTTACGGCTCGTGAAAATTGAGCTCGGTGGAGCAAACGACCTCAAAACATTTTGAAATTTTTGCCAGAGGCCTAATTCTTCATGTGCATCTTGGTGAGAGGGTGGCACACATTAGTAGAGTCCTCCAGAAGGTGGCGCACATTAGCAAAAATTGCTATGTGCGGTGCACATCCTACGATGTGTTGCGCACATCCCTTGGAAATTTTTAAATTTCCAAGTTCCAATCCAAAAATCAGTTTGTTCCACCCTCAAAAACTAATTTTCTCTCAATTCCTAAACCAAAAATTTAGTGTTTTTGAGAAAATGGCTGGAATTAGGATGCAACCGCCCCCCGAGACCCTGAATCCGTCTCGAGCTATGCTTTAATCGAGCACACAACCCATCATAGCTATTTTGGGGCTCATTTTGGTGACACAATTACAGAAACCTTCCTCATAGATTCCCATCAGTCCCGAGCTCCTCCCGAGAAGGTGGGTTTTCAATGACTCGGCTCGGTTTTTTTTTTTTTTTGGTTTTTTGATTTTTTCAAAAATTGAGTTTAGGCTTGTTTTGATACATTTAGGCTACTATTGACCTTGGATTTTATGTTAAGCTGGTACTAGGCTTAGGAATACAAGTGATTATCACGTCAGTTTCGTAAAAAATGGCATTTTTGGGGTGGGTTTTATCATGTGTGGCACACATAACACCATGTGTGGCACACATGACCTATGTATGGCGCATATGAGGTCATGTGTGGTGTACATGTCAATGAAAAATGGGCAAAAACATGCATTTTTTGGCCGTTTTTTGAGGGATTATGCATTTTAGGCATGAATAGGTTCATTTAGTGTGGAGAGGAGGAGCTCTGAGCCTCTGTATCCATTCTGTAATTCAGTCTGAATGTTAACCTGAATTCTATAATTTTGCAGAGAGAGTGAACAGTCGTGGGGACTGGCAGTATCAGGGGGATCAGTGAGTGGTATCCCCTGTTGCCTCGGGAGGTGCGCATCAGAGTGGACCAGAGCTGTTTTGGCCCATATATTTCTTACTTTGTTGGTGTAGAAAAGAGGAGTAACATATTTGTTATTACTACCATGATTGAGCGGTGGATGGATTCCACTCATACCTTTCATCTGCTTGTGGGTGAGATTACTATCACCCCAAGTATCTTTGCCGGAATTACTGGGCTAAAGTGTGCTGGGCTGCCTCTTCCATTTGATGCCAGGCTGACATCACCGCGTTGGGCATATAACATAATTTTTGTTATGCTGGGTGTGTCCCCTAATGTGAGAGGTGGACACAGTATTTCATATGACTATCTCCGGGAGGCAATGCTGGCAGAGAGACTGGGCAGGACCATCTTTGCATAACAGTACACTTGCAGCTTTCTGTTGTATGCACTAGGGTGTACTTTATTCAATGATGCCAGGAACAGCGTTCATATGTCTGTATTATGGGCCCTTCACGATCTGGATGCTATTGGGTGATATGACTAGGGTAGTACCGGTCTAGCTCACTTGATGCAGGGATTGGATTTTTGTAGTCAGTATTGTAGAGACCGTTTTATTGGCTGCTAGCAAGTCATTGAGGTAAGCAAAATTCTATTGATTCTATTATTGTAACATCTGTCTGAGTTTTGCTGACTGTGTATGTTGACCTTACAGATCATGGTGTATGAATTTGGGCTACTGCCAGAGCCTGAGGTCCCACAGGGATTACCGCTTGGTTTTCCTTGTCTACAAGCATGGAGCGCACCACATCGAAGACTTGATTATACGATGGATGAGCCAAGGGAGCATCTCAACAACTTAACCTGGGATCAGGTAAGAATGGGCCTTCCCAGTTGGGCCTGAACTTTCTGCGAGGATCACGAATAGCCAGTCTGACTTGCTTTAGGACTAGATCACCTTCCTGTATGGCAACAGATTTAACCTTTTTATTGAATGCGTTGGCCATGCGCTTCTTGTAAAGCTGTAGGTGATAGAGAGACTTCAGCCGTTTCTCATCAATAGTGACCAGCTGCTCATACCTGGCCCTTTTCCATTCAGCTTCTGGCAACTGAGATTCCAGAATGACCCAAAGTGATTTCAGCTCTACGTCAATTGGCAATACGGCTTCTATCTCATAAACCAGAGAGTATGGGGTAGCACCCGTGGGACTCCATATAGTGGTTCTGTAACCCTATAAGGTGAATGGTAGCTGCTCATGCCAATCTCTGTAGGTCTGTACCATTTTAGCTAAGATGTGCTTGATTGTCTTGTTAGTCACTTCGATCACCCCATTAGCTTGAGGGCGGTAAGGAGAGGATCAATGGTGCTCAATCCCATATTTTTCCAGCAAGTCTGCAACTTAGGCTTGGAACTGTACTCCGTTATCTGACACCAGGTGATGCAGTACCCCATATCGGCATATGAGATTCTTCTCTATAAACTTGGCAACCTGTCTTACCCCCAGTTTACCATAGGATTCAGCTTCTACCCACTTAGAGAAGTAATCGATGGCTACCAGTATGTACCGATGTCCATTAGATGCATTAGGATGAATCTCACCCATGATGTTAATTCCCCAAGCTGAGAATGGCCAAGGTGTTGTCAAGTTCTGCAATTCGACTGGTAGTAGATGACTCAAATCTCTATGAATCTGGCATTCATAGCATCTTTGGACAAACTGTATGTAGTCAGTCTCCATGGTAAGCCAGAAATATCCCTGGCATAGGATCTTTCTGTAGAGTGCAAACCCATTCATGTGGGGTCCACACACACCAGCATGTACCGTCTCCATGACTGACTCAATGTCCTTCCCCGATATGCATCAAAGTTGTAGACCATCTGTTGTTCTTCTATAAAGAACACCCTGATGCCAAGTTTGACTCTGCGGTTGCTCATAAACTGATGCCAGTGTGGCCAAGGTGTCAGCCATCTGATTTTCTTCACGTGGCATGTGAATAAATTGGCAGGAGCTGAAATTATGGACCATGAGCTTCATGTATTCAGCATAAGGCTTGAGCCTTTCCTCTTTGACTTCCCACTTGACCGTGGATTGGTGAATGACTAGCATTAAATCACCAAATATCTGTACATCCTGGGCGTCAATCATCAGCAATGCTTCTAGCCCAAAATGCTTCTAGCCCAAAGAGACATGCTTCATACTCACCCATATTATTGGTGACTGAGAAGCTCAGCCGCTTTGAAAGCATTATTAGTTCTCCTTCAGGAGTGATTAGCACGACTCCTATACCTGTGCCTCTTCTATTGACTATGCCGTCAAAGTGCAACTGCCATTTTTGGACATTAATTGCCCCCAAGTATTCATCTGGGAAGTCCAGTTCAAAAGTCTCAGAGTCATCCATCGGCCTGGATGCTAGGAACTCGACAATTGCTCTGCCTTTTGATCACCTTGGTAGTGACATACTGCACATCAAACTCTGACAACACCTAGAGAGTTATCCTACTAGCGAAGGAACTGCATACAAGTACTTCATAAGATCAACCTTGGAGATTGCCTATATTTGGTATGACTGGAAGTAATGCCTGAGTTTCTTGGTAACCCACACCATAGCCATGCATAGCTTCTCAATAGTGCTGTACTTGCACTCGATTAGGAAAAGCTTCTTACTCAGGTAGTAGACAGCATGATCGACTCTAGCATCATTCTCTTGAGCCATCATAGCTCCCACTGACTCCTCTTCTAAGGCTAAATAGAGTAGCAGTGGTTTTCCCAACTGAGGTGGTTGCAAGATTGGTATGTTGGAGAGATAGTGCTGTACCCTCTCAAATGTGAACTGGCAGTTCTCATCCCAAACCATAGGCTGGTTCTTTCTCAAAAGTTTGAAGATGGGCTCACACATGGTAGTGAGCTTGGTGATGAATTTACTGATGTACTGAAGTTGTCCCAGGAATCCCCTAACTTCTGTCTCAGTTCTAGGAATAGGCATATCAATGATCGACTTTGCTTTGTTAGGATCCACCTCGATACCCCTCTGACTGATAATGTGACCCAATAGCTTACTAGATGTCACCCCGAATGTGCATTTTTTTGGGTTTAGCCTGAGTCCGTATTTCTCAATGCGTGTGAGAAATCTGTCAAGAGCAGCTATATGTTCTCCTCTGGTGGGAGACTTCACCATCATGTCATCCACATAGACTTCGACCTCCTTGTGGATCAAATCATGCAACAGTGTTGTTGCAGCTCGTTGGTAGGTAGCACCTACATTCTTCAAGCCAAAGGGCATGACCTTGTAGCAGTAGGTCCCCCATTCTATGATGAAAGCTATCTTCACCTTGTCTGTAACTGCCATTAGGATCTGGTTGGACCCCGAGAATCTACAGTAAAGGAATACATAGCACTAGCGGCTGCGCTATCGACTACTACATCGATGTGAGGCAAAGGAAAGTCATCCTTTGGACATGCTTTATTCATATCCCTGTAGTCTATGCAAAATCTCACCCTGCCATCTTTCTTGGGAACCAGAACTACATTAGCCAACCATTCTGGATAGTCAACCACCTCAAGGAATTTGGCATCTAACTGCTTCTGGACATCTTCCTTGACCTTTTGTGCCCACTCTGGTCGAAGGCACCATAGCTTTTATTTGACTGGCTTGAACCCCTGCTTGGTAGGAATCTTGTATTCCACGATGGATCTGTCGACACCTGGCATGTGTTCATAGCCTAGAGCAAAGGATTTTATGTGCTTTTTCAGTGCACTGATTATTTCTGTTCTCTCTTCATAGGTCAAGTCTGATGCAATCTGGAGAAGACATGGCTTGTCATCTGTGTTAATATTAACATTTTTGATGCAAGATGCGTTAATGTCAAAAATGCTCATGCTCATGCACAATGCCATCAGAATACACATCACAAGCATAAGCAAAGTTACTCTTTATTGCTTCATATTTAGATAGGATTACATCATCATTAAAAAGTACAGAAATAGGGATGTCAGCGTCCTCATATACAAGCTCTTCAAAGGTGCTCTCTACCAGCGTGGTGATATCCTCATAGACCTTTGGCAGCAGCAGGTCTTCAATGTCTAAGTTCTCCAGCTTGGACCCCAATGCAGCGACTGTAGTACGTTCGGGCTCCAGGCGGCCAGTGGTGAGATTGGTGACATCACCAAAGATCTGGAAAGTTTCATCAGAGCTGATGGAAAAAGTAGTAGCAGTCTCCCCAGGTACTGTCAAGGCTGACAGGTCATAGACATCACCAAAGATGGCAAACTGTTGCTCATAAAAATCCTCCAAGTTAGGCAACTCGAGAGCATGATCATGCTGAGTCTCTCCTTGGATGAAGAGAACCATCTTGCACTCCTCTGGTTTATTTGAGGTGTAGGAATCAAACCCTATGGAGTATCTCTCCTCCCACATGGCTGTAGGAATGTCAAATTTGACCGAGTGTGAGCGTACGTATCCGTTTCCGTGCTTTTACGTGTTTTAACTTTTGAAAAAGCAAGCGTGGATTGTGGAGTCGCCACCTAGTTTGTTTCTATTAATCCATTTGAATTAACTTTGAAAACTAGGAAATAAAACTTAGGTT
>CANYBF011781663.1:0-12712 GCA_948192965.1 Dalechampia spathulata | reverse complement strand
TATATAATAAATATATATTTTAAATATAATTTAAAAAATTTTGATCCTACAACGTAAAATAGTTGTGTATTTCTTTGTTTTCCTTCGTCAAATAATTGAGTCAATTGGAAAAACATTAAACAAGTTGAATTGAAAATAAAGCTTATTTTATCAGACTTTACGTTATTTATATTTTATTTCATGATAAATTTATACCTTGCATTTAAAATAATATATATAATATTATTTACATTTATTAAGAGATTATGATTTAACAATTAATTTATTTTCTAAATTAAAAATTTAAGATCAATCATCACATAAATTAATTGTATAATCAATTTACCATCTGACTATATTAAATAGGTAAATTCATATGAGTTTGTTGCATTTGGTCAATTTAAACCCTAAACTTCTATTTCATGGTCAAAAAATAAATTAATTTTTTACCTGTTTTACAATTCTTTACATAAATAAAAGTTCCAAAAATAAAAAACATGTGAAAAAAGTTCATAATTTAGTAATTGATTAATTTTTTTGGTTAATTAATAGTTTATCTTTATATCAAATAATAATAATAATTTTAACAATAATACTTTTAATTAATTAACTTGCCTAAACACTAATCTAATGAAATTAATTTTATCTTAATGTATAGGTTTTCTAAAATTTATGATATGAATTAATTAATTTAATTAATTTAATTAATTTATCAAAGTTTTAAATCATATCTACGACTATAATTGTACTAAAAGTGTGCTTTTCATAGTAGAAAAATAAAATTTTATTTGAATCTATAACGAGAAATAGATTATATTTAAAATATTTATATAATGGGATTATAGAGAATAATAGTTTGATAATGGGGGGACAGAAAATGCGATGCTTGTCTGACAAATTTAGCATATCGGAGGTCTCTCAAGGGTGCTACCTGTTGCCATGGTAGCTATTACTTCCTATCAGTTCTGGTCACAAAATGGAATAAGTGGTTTGGTGGAAACCACTTCTGTCCTTTTGTTCGAACAGACGGAAAAGCTTCCTCTCCTTATCCTTCTAATCTAACGCAATTCATCATTTGTTTATATTACAAGTTAGGCCTGTATTTGTCAATGTGTTTTCAATAAAATATTAATATTTAGCCAGTTGGTACTCCTTTATCGCTTCAGCTTCTTCCATAAACACCTCCCTCGGTTGCTTCCTGCTTTCTCATATATATGGCTGTGCCTCTTTATTTGAAGCATACAAGTTCAGTCTAGTATAAAAATAAGATATAGATAAACAAGAAAGCTGTGTTACTTGAAAGAATGGCTTCTTGGTCACCTGAGAATGCAACTAACGCTTATCTCCAAGCTCTAAAAATGGTAAGTAATTTCTTCTGTTTGGAGATTTTCTGTGGTTTCTGAGCAATATTCCAATGTCCTTTCGGATATTTATGACTATATTGAATCGTTTCATGTAGGGTTCTTGTTAAACCGCCATACATGCGGATCGAACACACTTTTCCATATGGTACTACTGTTATAATTTTTTCTCCTCACTTCATATTTTTCATTTTATAGGGTGAAAGAAGTAAGCAGCCTGATGTAGCGGAGTTTATATCAGCCCTGGCAGCAGGAAACAATGCAAAACTAATGGTCATGGCAGCTGCTACAATTGCAGGATCCACCACGCTATCTCTAGTTGCAGCTGCCCATCAAACAGGCGGTCAGGTGGTGGTTATCTTACCTACAAAGTCAGATCTTCAGTCATCAAGAAGTGCTCTATCAAATTACGCAGATTGTATCAAGTTTGTGACAGGAGATGCAAAGACTCTTTTGCTAAACGACTATAAAGAAGCAGATTTTGTGCTTATTGATTGCACCATTGACGACTGTAAAGGAATAGTTAGAGCTGCACAGGAATGTGGAAAGCATGGAAATGAGGTTATAGTTGGGTACAATGCGTTCCATGGAGGAGCATGGCCTGGTGAAATTAAGATTCAGTTGTTACCCATTGGAGAAGGGCTTGTTGTTACTAGAACAGGCAACAATAAGGTAGGGGATAGAGGTGGAGACAGAAAAAGAAGTAAATGGGTTACTAGGGTTGATAAGTGCACTGGTGAGGAGCATGTGTTTAGGGTCATTTCTTCACGTCAAGAGGTTGAAGCCTGAACTCAAAGGCTGTTCTAGTAAAGTAGTCATTCAGCTGAAATTGTTGTAAATAGTAAAAGGAAGAAGCCGCAGCCCACAGGATTCAAGTTTTAATCAAGTAGTCCAGGGTTCATTTTAGAGGTGATTTGAGTTTCCCATGAGAAAGTAATAATAATAATTCACTTTCTAAGCATAAATATAGGCTTGTGCTAAGGGTGTAATTTGATTTGGTATCTGTTCGATTGACCATTTAAAGAATTTGAGTTTCCCATGTTGAGAAAAATCACTTTGATACAACTACATCCTATTTAACCATAATTGTAATTCGTTTTAATTCCATTTTATTGCAAAATACATCAACGAATTGTTTTATTAAAACTATATATATATATATATATTTAAATTGATAGCTTTTAAATTTGCATAAAAAATAAATAGGAATCTTCGCAAGGTCAATGGCTTCATGGGATAATATGTAATGGACCGCCCTTGTAGATAGGTTCAATATATTAATTTATCTATTTTAAAAATGGTTGAACTGGTCAGGTTCATCAAGTCACGGTTAATTAATTAATCTTTAAATATAACCTTGCCTAGTTACTTAGTACCTAACCGATCTCAAGCCCATATATAATAGGAAGGGTTGTGATGGTGACAAATACCATAAGATTATGTCAGATCTCATGATATTCTCACTCGAGGCATCCTTACTTGCGATATGCTACACCGGAACCCAAATGCAATGAATAATGTAGAATGTCCCCCAAGCAACGTGCTATATTAGTAGTTGGATATAATGTTAAATGAGCAGGCGTTCTCATAATATGGATGGATGTGGTTAAAGTAGTTGGTCCAAAACACTGCCAGGGTTTATATGAGCTAAAATGGATACTTCTTTAGGAAAAGGACAGAGAATCAACCACCAGATAAGGGGAATAGGATTGGTACGTGGAATGTGGGGTCCTCGTAGGAAAAAGCATGGAGCCGGTGGATATCACAGAGAGAAGAAGTTAACATGACTTGCACCCACTTGCACCCAAGAAACTAAATGGGTAAGCAAAAAGAGTAATGAAATTGAAAGTATCGGACACAAATTATGGCAAACTGACAATGAGAGGAATAAGAATGAAGTAGGTATTATCTTAGAAAAGTCATTGGATGATATGGTGGTTGTAGTGAGAAGAGTAGGAGATAAGATGATCAAGATTAAATTGATCTTAATATGGATTGTATCATGCAAAACATTCCAAATGAAGAGAACGTCTTTATTGGTAGGGATTTAAATGGTCATAAGGAAAGATAAGATTGAATATAAAAATGTACATAATGGTTTTGATTCAGAGTCACAATGAAGAAGGTACTAACATTCTAGATTTTGTTACACCCTCTAACTTGATCCTTACTAATACATATTTTATTAAAAGAGAATCTTATTTGGTTACCTTCAAGAGCATGAAAAATAAAAGCCAAATTAACTTTCTTCTGATAAGAATTACAAGAACTGTAAGGTTATATTAAGTCTGGCTTTAATAGCTCAATATGGATTGTTAGTCTTGAATGTTGTGATTAAGATAGGGTTACAAAGAAAATGAAGCACTACCACCTCTAAGATTAAATGGTAGGATTTACAAATGTTAAAGTAAGTGATATTTAAAAATAACATGTTTAAAGAAGTACATTTGAATAAAGATGGCGATGTTAATACTATATGGATTAATGAGTATAAGGATTAGAGAGGTTGTTGAATCTATACTTGGAGAGTGAAGAAAGAATAAAGAAGAAAAGGGATTTATGTATGTATTTTCTTGTGTATTGTATTCACTACTGTAAGGCTATATTTGTACATTTACAATATGCATACATGTCCTTTGTTGTTATAACAACTTTTACAATACGTTACCGTTTGGCTTATTAACAGCATTTACTCTAGAATTTTCTTTCTTCCTCCAGATGCTCCTTCTCCTATACAACTGTCTTTCCGTTTCTTTATGCTCTGGCTAATTACTTCGATTTCTTCTCCTCTGTTGTTTCTGTTTTCCCATGCTAACTCTTCCCTTCCTTCTCCTTTATTCTCCATAACATTATCTCTAATACACCCCCGACAAGATAGAACCGGATTTGTGAAAGCCGGTTTGATCTTGTTCAATAGAGTTTAGAACTTTGAAGCACCTAAAGACTTGGTCATCAGATCTGCCACCTGATATGTTGTTCTTACATGCTCTGCTTTGATTAAACCCTCCTGTATGCTGTTTTGAACTACATGGCAGTCAATTTCAATGTGTTTTATTCTCTCGTGAAATACTGGGTTTTCTCCTATGTATATCACGGCCTTGTTGTCATAGTAAATGGGAATAGGAGTTTCCAACAGTATCCTTAGATCTCTAAAGAGGTATGTAAGCCATTTAATCTTGTAAACCACTTTTTTTCCTTAGATCTCTAAAGAGGAGACCATCGCTCCGTCAAGGAAAATACCAAAACCAGACAATGAATTCTTGGTGATCTTACAAGTAGCCCAGTCTACGTTACAATATCCAATAAGTCTGGTTAAATGCTTGGATGGAAAAAAAAACCCATGGTCTGGGCACCCCTTCAAATATCTTATCATGCGTAGTGCAACCGTTAGATGTCCCTTGCGCGAAGTCTACATATATTGACTCAGCTATTTTGTGGCATGGCTGATATCAGGCCAGGTTAAACCCATATACAACAGTTTTCCTACCATGCATCTGTAGCAATCTGGATCTTCCAAAAGAGCACTTTGGTCATTGTCTAAACGATTCCCACTTGGGAGTGGAAAGGTAGTTGCTTTTGACCCTATCAATCCTGTCTCTCTAATGAGATCTTTTATGTATTTTTGCTAGTAAATAAATATACCTTCCTCTGATCTTGCTATTTCTAATCCTAAAAAGTACCTTGCAGGTCCTAAATCTTTTATGGTGAACTCTTGATGCAGGAAATCGTTAATAGTTTATATCTTTAGCAACGAGGATCCTGCAACAAGTATATCATCCACGTAGACTATCAAAAATAGAGGTTCTTCTTCGATTCTAGAGGTAAATAAATAAGTGTCTGTCTGTGATTGTATGAAGCCAAATTCAATTAACTTTGCTGTCAGTTCTTTATTCCATACCCTTCCAGCTTGTTTTAACTCGTACAAGCTCTTGATTAACTTACAGACTTGGTTTTCTCCTGCTTTTAAGTAACCTTATGGTGGCTTCATGTACACCTTTTCCTTTAATCGCCCATGCAAGTAGGCATTGTTAATGTTGAGCTGATGCATATGCTACTGTCAAGAGGCGACAAGAGCCAGATGGACTCGAGTAGTGACCAGTTTAGTGACTGGGGAGAAGCACTCATGATAGTCTACGCCTAGTACTTGACTGTATCCCTTAGCTATAAGCCTGGCTTTATATTTTGATACTGTTCCATCTATATTATATTTGAACCTGAAAACCCATTTTAAATCAATCGATTTCTTTCCTACAGGCAAAGATGTTAGTTGCCAGGTTCTATTTTCTTCTAATGCTTACAATTCATTATGTATGGCTTGTATTTATTTTTCATTCTTAATCGCTTGCTTGAAACTGGTTGGTTCATGTTTTGTTTATACAGAAGCTACAGAATGAAGGTAATTTTATGAGAATTTTGGCGGTTCTATGAAAGGTGCTGTATCTATTTTAACCACAAAATCATTTTACCAATTTGGTTTGTGTCTCTCTCTTACACTTCTTCTTGGTGGACTACTTTCGTGTTCTCTCTGTGTGTTTATTATTTAATCTTTTATTGTTTCATCTTCTGGTGGGCTGGATTGGATAAGTCGTATAAGTATTTTGGTGATTTCTATATGGTGGCTTTGTGTTTGGTAAGGATATGTGTTTTCACATAATTCTACATCCCTGGAGATTATTATCCATTGACTTTCTAGACTGTAGTCTATACCCTTTATATCCCTCTACTAATCCTAAAAATATGCATTTGATGGCTCTGTCTGAAAACTTAGTTTTATTTGGGCTAGTGTTTAAGGTAAAACAAAGGCTACCAAAGGTTTTGAATCTCTCATACTCTAGTTTTTTTTGGTTAATTTTTTGTATGGTGTTTTCTAGCTGAGGATAATAGTGGGTAAGACATTTATTATTTAGGTGGCGTATAGTATAAACTCACTCCAAAGCCTGATAGGTAGGTTTGACTCTTTCATGATAGCCTGAGCTACTTGTAACAAGTGTTTATGTTTTCTTTCCACTATTCCATTCTACAGTGGGGTGTAAGGGCAGCTGTGTTGGTGTTTTATCCCTTATTTTTCAAAGAAACTTATGACATCATGGTTGGTAAACTATGTCCCATTGTCTAACCTTATGCCTTTTATTTTTTTTGAATATTGGTTTTCTACTAAGGTGATGAAGTTTCTAAGAACCTGACTGACACTTTGTTTAACTTTTAAGAGATGGGTTTAGGTGGCCCTACTGTAGTCATCTATAATGGTTAAAAAATAAATGGATCCTGTGATTGACCTAATATTGTATGGGCCCCAAAGATTAAGATTAATGTGCAATAATTCCAGGAAGTATTGCTGTGAATTTGAGATTTATGAAATGCTTTTCGGCTTTGCTTGGATAGATAATAAATATCACATTCATTTGGAAAATCTGATTCAGAATATTGCATTTCATTGATGTGTGAGTGTTTTTCCTTAGATACATGCCCTAAGCCATAAAGAAACATTTAGCTTTTGTTTGACTCCATTGCATGATTCATTTCTCTCTTTATTCAAGACATATAAACCATCTTATAAGTGACTAGTAGCTACAACTTCATGGGTGATAGGGTGTAAAAAGATTGCATTGATGTGATTTTAGTGTGTTAATTTACTGACAAAGAGGAGGTTATGATGAAATTTTGGTACATGTAAAACATCATACAAAACAACAATGGGATGTAACCTGGATTTTCTAATGTATGATATATCTTGTGTGTTTCCATCAGGTATATATACTTTATTTTCTATTTTTATGTAGCTGATGAGATTGTGTATATCATTTGTGATATGTGATGTCTCCTGTATCAATTATCCATTTACCATTCATTTTCAATGAAGAATTAAGGCATGATAATGAATACTTACCTGCATAGTCAACTGCTTTACTGCATTCTACTATTCCTTGCCTTTGTATGTATTTCTCCACCTCATACTGTATAATCTCCTCTATGTTAATGCCTGCATTGGTTTGTGGAACATCAGCTAAATTCCCTTGTATTGGACTATCTTGTATCATGTTGGCTCTTTCTCTTTTCTTCTTATGCTTAGTATACCATTATGGATAACCATGTATCTTAAAATAAATCTCCTTTGTGTGGCCTATCATATTACAATGGGTGCACTTTGTATTCTCTTTCTCTTTGTAATCATACTACTTTCTTTCTTAGAATTTGGTTACATTTCTTTGATTCTGCTGTTTTGTGACACTAAGTGCATGGATTGTTTGGTTGTTGATCTGAACCTCCCTCTATTTTTCAACACTGAGAATCATAGAATATGCTTTTTTAATGCTTGGTAATGGCTCCATCAGTATAATTTGGTTCTTAAAATGATTGAACGCTTTATTCAATCCTATCAGAAACTGTAGTAACTTGTCACTGTTATCATACTCTATTAGCTTATCTCTCATTTCATATTTGTAGGTTGGTAATGGTCGTAGTATATTGAATTCCTCCCATAGTCTTTTGAGCTTTGTGAAATAAACTACTGTTGTCATGTCATTTTGCTGTAAGTTGCTTATCCCTCTTTTGATCTGGTATAACATTGGCCCATTGCTTTCTCCATATCGCTCCTTTAGATCATCCCAGAGGGCTTGCGCTGATGTAGCATAGATGAATGATTCCATAAGCTCCTTTGATAAGGAGTTCAGCAACTGGGATATAGCCATTGAATCATTTCTTCTCCATTTCTCATGATCTTGTGTTCCCTTTACAGGTATCTAATTTGAACCATAGATATAGCTAAGATTATCCTTCGCCCTCAACGCATGTAACATGGATCTACTCCATGTAATATAGTTTGGTCCATTCAAGGTTACACTAACAAGAACTTTCCCAGGGTGGTCTTGATTGTGTGAAGATGTTTTATCTGTCCCATTTAAGGGATCAATAGCTTCTGCCATAGTATTAAAATTGTGATATCTCTCATACCATGAAGAAAGAATAAAGAAGAAAAAGGGATTTATGTATGTATTTTCTTGTGTATTATATTCATTACTGTAAGGCTGTATTTATACATTTACAATATGCGTATGTATCCTTTATTATTATAACAACTTTTACAATACGTTGCCATTTGGCTTATTAACAACATTTACTCCAGAATTTTCTTTCTTCCTCCAGACGCTTCTTCTCCCATACAGCTGTCTTTCTATTTCTCTATGCTCTAGCTGATTGCTTTGATTTCTTCTCCTCTGTCATTTCTGGTTTCCTACGCTAACGCTTCCCTTCCTTCTCCTTTATTCTCCATAACATCATCTCTAATAGAGAGTTTAAAAGCTATAGCTTGATATCAAATAAGAAATGGCAATGGAACAAAGAAGCTCATAAGGCTCTTTAAAATAAAATGTAAGAGATTACTAAAATTTAATGACAATGAAACTTTTATACAATATAAGATAGCAAAAAAGGTTATTAGTCAAGCTTTTGAGAAAACATATAAGTTTATGGTTAAAGTTCAACAAATATGTAAGGAAACTCTCTAACACTATTTATAATTGAAAATAATTGAAAATTATGATGAGAAAAATAATTTTACTTTTTAGCAAATAAGAGTAAAGAATATCTTAATTCTATAAGGCTTATAAAAAGGCATTGAAAGCAAAAGAGGTGAAATCATAAAAGATTAACGATCAAGATTCGGTAGAGCTCAAGGAAAGGTGATGTAGCACAATTCATCTTTATATTGTTGATAACATTATAAATAATGTTACTAAAGAGACTTTTGCTTGAAATATTTTGATTGATTGTGAAAAAATTTCTTTAGAAAAGGGCTTGATAAATAAGTTATAACTAAAGTGAAAACTATATAAGCTAGGGATGGTAACATGTAAAGATCTTATGGAGCACATGAATAAATTTAATGAAATCTTAAATAGATAAATCTTGAGATTGATGGAAAAAATAAGATACAAATGTCTCTTTCCTCACTCCTTAATTTTTAAGAAAATTTTGTGACTCATTATTACCAAAAAAATTCTCATTTTTTCACTTTTCCTAACACTAAATACAATATTGTATGTATCTTAATTTTAGAAAAATAAAATTACATATCATTTATATTTAAATAACATAACACATTTAAGCTATGTTTGATAAAATGTATTGGAATATAATATAATCAATCATATAATGTAATTAAAAGTATAGTATAATTTAATATAATTATCATTACATTACAATTTTTAGATAAAAGAATATAAATGAAATACATTAAATATTATCATGCATTATAAGAATAAAATGAAATCAATTAATTATTTTGATACATTATAAGGAATAAGAACTCATAAATATATTGCATTAATAACATGAAATAAATTAATTATTCTAATGCATTATAACAATAAAAGCTTATAAATAGATTGCATACCTTTTATCAATCACTCATGAAAGTCCATAAATAGCTATTATATATTTCCAAATCATTTGCTAATAACTTAAGGAACCAAATCCAATTTTCCTTATTTTCCTTTTGAACCATTGCCCAAGCAATTGGATAAATGCAATTGTTTGCATCTATCCTACTAGCAGTTAGTAATTGATCTATATAAATTCCCTTTAGCCAACATCCATTAACTAATATCACCTTCCCTTTAGAGGTGACAAACATACATATATTCTTTAAAATACTCCCGTGGGTGGGGCTTTCACCGTGACCCAGAGTAAGGCTTGTGATGCATGGACCAGGGGCCCGCTTAGAGTGAAAATACAATCTTCTTAAAGGGTTACCTTAAGGAATGAGACAGACTCAAAAGAGTTGCAAGATGAGGTTATCATCAGATAGTTCTGGATTTGGTTCAACTGACCCATAATATGTGTTCTCTTAAAATTTCAAGTTTGATTTTACCATTTTAGTCAGATTAATTATCCTAGGTAGATGAACATTCATAAGCATAAAATAAGCAAACAATATATTATAACATGACAAAAATCATAACAAATATAACATGATAAATATGATATGACAATCATGGCATGGCATCATGATGTAGTAATCATGGTGAATAAAATATGGCATATGCATGGCATGTGATGTTGGAGAAAAACATGATTAAAGGGTAACAGAAACATTTAAAAATTTTTATAAAACACATTTTTCATGGATCTATACAGTCACCACTCATCAAAACATAGTAAAGAGGATATGACATAAGATAACTTACATGAATGTCGATCTCCTTCAATCTTGTTCGTCAAAAAAGTTATAGAAAACTTTTCTAATCCTCAACGTAGAGGATCTCCAAACTATCAACATAAATAGAGAATCAGATTAGTAATCAAAATTACAAAATTCATTTCAGAGACTAATAGAAATGAAAATAGAAGAGAAATGAGATTCTTGAATCAAATCTAATGAGCTTGCTCTTGAAGAATTGAATTCTGTAGCTTGTGCTTGATTTAAATTTTCTACTTCTTTTCTCTAAAAGAACATGAGGAAGAAGAAGGAGGCAAAAAGATATGTTTTTCTAAACCAAAAATCACATTTTAATTAACTTAATAGGGCTTAGGTAGCACTAGGGCTAACTAGTCAACATATGATGTGTCTAATACATCCTAAAACCCTAATTAGGTATATGAAAATCACATGTCCATTCTCCATCAGTCAAGTCATGCATGTGTGTCACATCCTAAATCGAGCACTTACTTTGCATCCATAAATTGATTTATATGTTTTATTTTATATGTTATAGTGAGATATTGATACGAAATTATGTCAATGATGATGAGTTTTTGATGAGATAAGAGTTTATAGCGATAATGTTGAAATGAGAAATTTTGATGAAACCATTAAATGGAACCACTAAACAATGATTTATTGATGATTTTGATATTAAGAACATTTGATATGATTAATTAATTTTGTCTAAGATGATTTTTTTTAACTTAAGTTAACTAATATAGAAAATATAGTAAAATAAAATTTGGAATTATTTATGATGTCATAATTGAGTAATGATGATGTAAGTATGATGCATGCTTATAAGTGTAATTATAATTCTAATGTATTAGAAAATGAACAATTATGTATTAATAATGTATTAATAAAGGTATATGATATTATATTAATATTAGAAAAATAAAATTAGTATGTTTAATAATGATGTCATAATTTGGTAAGATGATGTCATAAATAGTTAATGAATAAATTAATGGTATGTAAGTAGATAAATAAATAAATATGTAATTGAAATAATATTAGTTAATGGAGATTTTAGTTAATATATTATATTAGAAGTGGGATTGGTAATTGTATTAGTGGTATAGGAAATTATGTTACTCGTTTGGAAGTTGTGTTAGTGGATGGAGAGAGATAATATAATATTGGTATTTTAAAGATAGTAGAAAAAGATAGAGGATGTTTATTATAAAATAAGGTGTATTGGGGTATGTATAGGGTATTAAAATACATGCATATATGTGTTGATTGGTCGAATTTAAATTATATACATATAATTATACGTATTAGGGGCTAAAATGTAGTTTTGGAGGTGTATAGGGCTTAATATGGAATTTTTACCAAATGGAACTCATTTTATATGAATTTTATGTCCATTATAACCTAATTTTCATTTCCTTATCCTTCAATTATCATTTGGCCAAAACATATCCACTCTTCACCCTTCATTTCTCTCTTATCTTTTCATTTCTAAATTATCTTCATCTTGTTCTTACACTTTCTTCTTCTTTAATTTAAGAAAAACAAAACTAGCTTCTTTAAATCCATCATTTCTCTTCAAACTTCAAGTATAATGGAAGATTTATGTGTTTAGCTCAAGCTTTGGTGAAGACAACTCCATTTGTAACTTGATTAAGAAGAGTGTGCATGTATATCTTCATCTAAGCATCAAAACCGTAAGCATTTTTCTTCTTTTGGCTTTGGTTTTCTTTATTTCAAGAAAGATATAAGATAATCCTTCAAGTTTGGTAGAATATTATTCTCTTTTTCATCATTTTAAGAAGTGACCGAAACTTCTTTTTCTTGTTCTTCAAGAGTAAGTTGAGATCCATCAAGTTTTAAGTGTTTTTCAAAGAGACCGAAACCTTCTTTGTTATCTAACTTCTTTTTATGGTTTGATCTAACTTCTAAACAACATGCATGTTGTTGTAAGTTGTATATCAACTTAAAGGAAATCAAAAGGAGAAGGTTCCTTCAAATCCATAGCAAATCAAGGGGAAAATCAAGTTTAAGTTGAACTTTTGGTTGTTTGGCTAAAGGTGAGCCTTGGTGAGTATGAAGTAGTTATAAATCTATTGATTTGCCTATTTTATGAGTGTTTGATGGTTTAAGAAAAATGTTTTATGTTAGATTTTGTTAATGATTTGATGGTTAAAATGGTTAGTGATGTAAA
>CANYBF011781518.1:0-16258 GCA_948192965.1 Dalechampia spathulata | reverse complement strand
GTATTGTTGCTATTGAATGTTGCATGAGTGTATGGGAATGGATCCCGGGTTTAAATGCATGCTTATCACGTTGTTTCCGCAGCACAACCACCATTAGGCTTAGAGTGGGTCCCCATACGACGAGTTTGTGATGTATCCCTGACGTCACAGTTAGTGGTTCTCTTCAAGGGTCACTGTCTGTGTCGTGGGAGCATGTCCGCCTGGGTATGGGCTGGGTGTGACACCATAAAACTCTTCATCAGGCACACATTGATGAATTAATCTATCAGCATACTCCTTGAATAGCTTTTGACTATATATAGAAACCTTTTCTTTTCTTCTATTGCTAGTTACACTTCGATGATAAAACATCATAAACAAGATAGTTGATAATATCTACAAACCACGATACTGAGCATTCTACTATACAAAGTTCTCATCCGAAAACTCCTCCCTAATAGACACCTCATTCAATGAAGAATCATCCCTTATTCTGATTCCAGATAGATTATCATTCACTTTATTTTTTGCACCTTTTGATCCTTGATTTTAACATTAAACTCTTACAAAAGTAGAATCCATTTGATCAACCTTAGTTTGGCATCATTTTGTTGACTAGATATCAAATTACTAAGTGATCTATGTATATGATTACCCTAGACCCCATAAGATATGATATGAACTTATGCAATGAAAACATAATTACCAGGAACTCTTTCTTTATAATAGTATAATTAACCTGCATATCATCTAGAGTCTTACTAGCATAATAAATCACCTAAAGCTCTTTTCCCCGTTGTTGACTCAACACGGCTCCCAGAGAATAATCAGTAATATCATACATCACTTCAAAAGGCAAACTTTAATCTGAGGGTTAAATAATAGGAGCAAAAATTAAAGCTTCTTTCAATCTATTAAATGCACTCAAACATTCATCAGTGAAATTAAAGGGGACATCTTGGAACAAAAGATAAGTGAGAGGCCTGGTAATTTTATAAAAATCTCTAATAAACCGCTTATAAAACCTATATGGCCTAGAAAACTCCTAATATCCTGAACAAAAGTGGGTAACAGTAACATCTTAATCATGATAATTTTTACCTTATTTACCTCAATACCACGAGCTAAAACTTGATGTCCTAAGATAATATCCTTCTAGACCATAAAGTGACACTTTTCTTAATTCAAAATAAGATTAGACTTTTCACACCTCCTAAGTACTTTTTTCAAGTTATTTAGACCATCATCAAAATTTGCACTATACATAGAAAAATTATATATGAATACTTCCATAATATTTTCAATGTAATTAGAAAAGATAAATGTCATACAACGTTGAAAAGTAGTTTATGCATTGCATAAATCAAATGGCATGCATCGATAAATAAATGTTTTATTAATGCCAGTAAATGTAATCTTTTCTTGATCATTGGGGTGAATAGAGATTTGGAAAAATCCCGAATAACCATCTAGGCAACATATGTAAGGATGTTTTACTAACCTCTCAATCATCTGATCAATGAATGATAAAGGAAAATGATCTTTCTTAGTGGCTTTGTTCAACTTCTTATAATTATTACCCATCCACTAACCTGAGATGGTCCTAGTAAAAATCAATTCATCGTTATCATTTTTGACAATTATCACCCTACCCTTGTTAGGAATAACATGAATGGGACTAACCTATTCATTATCCAAAATGGAATAAAATCACACCATCTAATAGTTTAACAATCTCTTTCTTAACTACTTCTTTCATATTAGGATTTAAATGTCTCTGACACTCTATAGTAAGTTTACAATCATCTTTAAGCAAAATGTGATGTATACATAATGATGGATGATGCCTTTCAAATCAAGCATAAAATAACCTATTGCTTTCCTAAAATGTCTAAGTTTATTTAATAATAATTTTTCCTTTTCTTCATCTAGCATGACATTTATAATAGTAGGATATATTGAATTAGGTCTAAGAAAAGCATATCTTAAATGAGTTGAGAATTCTTTAAGCTTCACTATCAAGGGTGCATCTGGATTATGCTTTCCACTATTCCTCTCAGGTTTATCCAGTGCCTTTAACTCTAAAGTCTTTTATGGGTTGAAGTTCGATGTCAAATATAACACTTCCAGTAAAAGCCACTACTTCCTTGATTTTCTCTTCTTCACTCATATCTCCTAGCAAATAGAGCTTTAATGGATCATCATGGGAATTATATGTTATCATCATCGTAACATTGACTAACTTATTAATGATATCAACCCTCATGCGTGATCCTTCTTCTTTTGTTGGCTTATGAATCAAATCAAATAAATTAAACAACCCTTCCTCTTCACATATTGACAATGATAATGCCTTATTCTTTACATCTATCATAACCCTAACAGTGGCTAGAAATGGCCTCCCAAGGATGATAGGTATTTTTACATCCTCCTTTATGTCCAAAATGATAAATTATGCTAAAATTATGAAAGTACCCATTATCATTAGCATATTTTCTAACATCCTTAGAGGATATTTTACAGAACGATCTGTAAATTAAAGCATCATCCTTGTAGGTACCATATCTCCCATTTTCAGTTTCCTCGAGATTGTATATGGTATCAAGCTTATGCTAACACTTAAATCATAAAGAGCCTTCTCGATCGTAACTCCTCTAATTTAGCATGGAATGGAGAAGCTACTCTAATCTTTTAACTTGAATGAAAGCTCTTTGATTATGCTAGCAACACTACATTCTTTAGTGAGGGCTACCATTTTATCTTCAACAATCTTTTACTTCTTACTCATAATCTTTTTCAGGAATTTAGCATATATGGGCATACCCTTCAATACTTCGGTTTGGGACATGTTTATTTGTACCTTCTAAATATCCTCCAGAAATTTTGCATACTACTTATTAAGGTTTGCCTTAGCATGCCTTTATGGAAAAGGCATTGGTGAGACATATGCCTTTGGAATGGCTTTCCAAGTATCATTCTTGTCTTTCTCCTTGGATAGTAGAGGTTGTAATTCTTCCCCCAATTTTTCTTTCTTTTGATAGATCCACTACTAGTCTCTCTTCAACCCTCATCTCAACATCCACCAAGTTATCAAATTCTCCACCTGTTCTAACTCCTTTAGACTGTACATGAAAAGAATTGTAGTGCTCTCTCAGATTAGGCTCCAGCTAAGCTGGTAATTTTCCTTGCACTTTGGAGGAACTGGCATATTAGGCAATTTGGTTCTCTAGCTCTTATTACGAGTTGCTAGTTGCTCCAACTTGGAGGACACATATTTAATATTTTTCATCTTGAGCCTTTTGGTTCTACACATAAAGTCTCCATCATAAGCTCAAGATTAGACTTTTGCACTTATTGTGGTTATTGTTGTTATGATCTTAGCTGAAAAGTTAGTGCCTAATGGGTAGAGACATATAAGACTACCCCAACTATTGCCCCTAATTCTGATTCTGGTCTTTTGAGGAGAAATTTGGATGATTTCTCCATCTCACATTGTAGGTGTTTGAGAAAGGGTTATTTTATTGTTATTGTCTTTGATTCTACTGCCCAACAAAGTTCACCTTTTTTGCAACCTCTTAAACTAGCTAAACCATGTAGGGACAATCTCTAGGATGATTCACCCTACATACTTCACAACTGGAAGGACTTGATACTTGGCTTGAACTCATGCTATTCACTAAGAACTTATCCAATTTACTAACCAAAGCATCAAATTTTACATTCAGCATGGTGATAGCCTCTATACTGTGTGCACCTGATGAAATCTTCCTCAACCCTGCCTTCTCATTATTCCATTGGTATGAATTTGATACCATCTCTTTAATTAACACCTGAGAGTCAATAAGGCTTTTGCCTATATACGAACCTCTTATTGTAGTATCAATGGTACTATTTAGCTTTGTACCATGGAATGGTAAGCTTTGTACCATCTGTATCAAGTTCAGCTTTAGCTCAAAGTTATTATTGTTGACAGATGGTCGTGCTATGCTCAGTTGAATTCCCTCTACATTGGGCATAATATAATCCATGAGTGGTTTATCCTTCATCTCTTCTACTGCTTGTTTAAGAGCTCTTAGTCTGGTTCGAAAAGTTCTTTCTATCTCTAAGTTAATTGGCTTTAGTTCTTCTGCACTAGAGGTTCTCTTTATACGTTGAACTCAATACCTATCCCAAAGATAAAAAGAAT
Organism: Dalechampia spathulata; assembly: GCA_948192965.1. Lineage (NCBI taxonomy): Eukaryota > Viridiplantae > Streptophyta > Magnoliopsida > Malpighiales > Euphorbiaceae > Dalechampia > Dalechampia spathulata. The sequence goes on along the minus strand of CANYBF011781518.1, from coordinate 12,093 downwards.
AAAAATTAGTATCATAATTTATAAAATAAAATACTAAATCCTAAATTAATCAATTACTCTCTAATCATTAGTATTAACTAAATACATAATTGATCTTTAGCAATGATGCCAAAAACTTATTGGCGTATGAGTCTATGATATTAATTATATATATGAATTTAATAAGTTTTAAAATTTATAATCCTTAGTATGAACTAATGCTACCGCAAGAGTACGGATTGTAAGTATATCATAAGAGTATCATTCTCTAGGATCAAAGGTAGCTAAGTATTAATTATTAATTTTCTCAATTATTTAAGCATCTCAATTATCAATCAATCATTATTATCTACTTAAGTTAACAAGTATGTAATTAGCTAAATTTAATATACACAATATATAATCAACATATGGATGAAATCATGCTTAAATAGAGATGTTTTAATATATTCTTAATTGAGTTCATAATTCATCAAGGAAGTGTTTAAATGCAAAAATCATTCTTTCAAAAGATTATTAAATGGAATATATTATTAAATGGAGAAAAAAATTATGTTCAAAACATAAATCCAACCTTATAATCAAATGAACTAAGTCATAATGAAATAAATAGAGCTGTAAAGTAGCATAATAATAAAAGGTAAAACAACTATAATGTTTTAATTATGCTAAAAATGAATGAAACAAGAAGGCTTCAATCTCATATTTCTCTTTAAGATTCTCTTTCTCTAACTGCTTCTTCTACTTTTCTTCCAATTACAATTCCACTCAATTCCTTGAAGAAGAACTAAATAGAGAAGAGCAAAAAAATTAGAATAGAAATAAACCCCAAAATCTAGTTCTCCCTTTATTCTTTTGTGAAAAGCCTTAAACTATTGTATGATATGAGATGATGGATGAGTGAAACCCTAAATTGCCTGCTTATATCCATAAAAAAACTACTTAAAAATGGTTATTTTCATGTACAGCATCATGACCCTTCAATATTTGATCAAACGGTTTAGATTTAAAGGTGAAAATAAGTGAAAATAATGGTCTAAAGACTCAACATGAGTCGTGTTATGCTCAACACGAGTTGTATTAAGCTTATGTAAGGGAATAGTTAAGTTTTTGAGGCCAACACGAGTCGTGTTGGCCATGACACGACTTGTGTCAATCAAAAATCAATAAATACATGTGAAATCGAGGCCAATATGAATCATGTTAGTTATATACTCTAATTTCCTATCTTAAAGAGGCCAACACGAGTCGTGTAACCTCTAACATGACTTATGCCACCCAAAATCATAAAAATAGTGTATGAATTGACTTTTTAATCCTATAAAACATGCACCATGAAGCTAAAATGTAAAAATTATAAACTAAGGAAAGTAATTATACAAGGTAAAAAACATAAAACTAAAAACTATACTCAAATATGTAAAAAGCATATGGTTAAATGCATGAAATATGGTAAAAAGCTATAAGTTCAATGTAAAGCAAGGAATATGAATTATGCATGAATTACTATAAGAATTGTCTACGTTTGAAAGTAAAATGCATGAAAACATAGCTTATGAATGCATTAAAGTTAGGAAAAATGCATGTGATAATGATAATTATCAATCATTAAAATATTTTAATTGATTTTTTTACTTAATAAAAATACAATTAAAGAATATATGATAGATAAATATGATATATCATTAATTATATTTTATTTTTCATAAAAAAGCTAAAATATTTTATAGCATCAATTACTATTATAAATTTAATTTAATTTAATTATAATAAAATTTAATATTTTATTTGAAATCAAATTATACTTGAATAATTTAAGTGGATGTTAGTTATTATCTTAAAACTATTAGTTAAAAAATTAATTTTACAAAGTAAAACTATTATTATTTAGTTTTTATATTTATTTAAGGTAAGTGAAATAAGTATTTATATTTGTATTTGAATAAAATTTTTTAAGATAAAATTAAGTTTTATGTAAAATTAGATAAAAAATAGTTTTTATGTAAAATTATATACAAATTAATTTTTTCATAAATTAAAAATATTATTATTCAAATTTTTATATTTATTTTAGTTACATAAAGTTTTAGATTTAACTTTAAATAGAAGGAGAAGGTAGCATTGAAAATTTCCTTATTTTTTTACTTTTTAATATATTATGATAATATAGATATAGGTAAAATTCATAATTATTTTTTATAATCAATTAATAATATTATATTAATTTAATACAATTATATTAAAAATTTACAATAATATATATGTGTATATATATATATATATAATTTAATAAAAATTAACTTTTGCCTTGAAATGAAATTTTTTATACGCTGAATTAAAATTCATATAAAAATAAGTTGCAATAAAATTAACATTTGTCTAGCGCTCACTTGGCTCCATTATTTTGATTCCCACTTTCATCCTCCAAAGAAATAGAATTTTCAAGAAAAACCCTAATCAGTTTATCAGTTCCCCTCTCTGGGGTTTTGGCAAATTTAAAATACAGCAGTTGCATTTTGGGTCAGTGAATATAGTTTGCAAACCAGTGAACTGTATAAACCCCAGAACTGAACAAGCACCAAAAGAATGGCGGGGGCAAGTGAACACGACATGAGTGGTTGGACTGATCTCCTGCATTCATCCACGAAGCTTCTGGAACAAGCTGCTCCTTCTGCTCAGTTTCCTCCTCTGCAGGTTCTTTCCGTTCTCTCCTTCTCTTTTGTTTATTTACTAGGTTTTGAGTGTTTTTTGCTGGTTATTCCATCACCATGTTTGAATCTCAGTGTAGTCCTTGGATTTTCATTAATTAGCTTTGTCTGTTTTCCTTTTAGAGGAACTTGGATCAATTAGAAGCATTATCCAAGAAACTCAAAGCTAAAACCTTGAGAACTGAGGCTCCTTCCCAATCCATTGCTGCTACAAGGTCCTAAATTCTTTTTCCCCATCATGTGATTCTTGTAAATTGATGTAGTTTGGGGATTAATTATCAGCTGTTTTTTCCTGTCTGCTAAACATAACAAGGCTTCTCGCGCGTGAAGGAATAAATGCTGAGCAGCTTGCTCGAGATCTTAATTCTTTTGAATTGAAGGTACATTCTGTCTCATTGTATGTGTATAATGTGATGTTGATGTTGTACCCCTTATTTCCAGGCGTGTGAACTTTGTTCTTGAGAGCAGAGCTCTTTTCTAATATGCTCCAATCCCTATGTTTCAATTTTTTCTTTTCGGTGATTCAAACTTTAAATTTACGATAACATCATTCCTTAATACTGATTTTATGTCCGTCAACCCCCCCCCCCTCTTTGAAGACGATATTTGAGGATGTGTTCCCTGCCGAGGCTACTACTATCGATGAATATTTACAACAGGTATTTCAGATTCCTTTTTAGTTGCTGAATTATTTTTCGTGGAATTACTTTTGTTTCTCTAATTTTCCTGGATCTCTTATGAGTAAGATACTTTTTTTCCCTGGTAAATGACTGTTATAAAATCTGAACTTTTTATCCTGTGCATCATTTGCCTGTAGGTTCATGAAATGGCAATGGTATCAGCCATACAGGAAGCTCAGAAGGATAACCTGAGGAGCTTTAATGATCACATGCTGAAAATTTTGGAGGTTAGAGATGCACAATATTAACATGAGATCTATGATTCCTTTTCCAGTGTTTCAAATCAATATATTCTTTTAAGAAGGGAATCATGTTAAGGCATATCCCTTCACATTTTCCTTCTCCAATTCCTTTGTCCTTTTTTCTTGCAAAGTATTCTTAATTGTTGGAGTAACACTTCAAATAATATCATATTTAACATTTTGATGTCCTGATTGCATTTTTCTTGCAAATGAATTGCACATATAAATTCCTTCCTTTTGAGTGAGAGACGAATGTGTTCTTTAGTCTGTGCAACACGTAAATTCATAATAAATAAAACAAAATTTTCATCAATTTGTAAATTCATTATAAATATAACAAATCTTTCATAATGTTTTGCATCTTTTGTCACTTGTATTAAGCTTGTAGAATTTCTTCATGTTCTACTGACCCCTTGTGATTTTAATGTCTTTGTTGATGTGAAATAATAAAATTGAAAAAGTAATAAAATTAAAGAAAATTCTTTGTTTTGAAATATTGCAGGAAGATTGGCGAAAAGAAAGACGTGATTTTCTCCAGAGCTTGAGCCGGATCTCAACATTACCCAGGACTAATGCTATTGGGACAAGTAGCAAAGTTGCTCGGTCAGGTCAAATAGCATCTGTGGTTTCTAGTCCCCAGGTTTCTTGTGGTCCAGTTGGCATGGATCTTGTACCCTTAGCTAATGTGCCAATCCTGGATAGAAAAGCTTCAGCCTATGCTGAAGTGGTTAAAAATCTAAACAATGCAAGAGAACATGCCTTGCAATTCAAGGTACCATCATTTTTTTGGTCATTTCAAGGTGCTTCTAAAAGGGTATGATTGAGGATTGGTGTCTCTAGGTTCATTATGGACATTGACTAATGAAACACTTGTTTGCTAACTTTGTGAAGCTAGATACTTGCATGTAGTTAGGTCACTAAATAGTCTACTAAGTTGTTTGGAGGCAAACTACTGAGTCAGGGAAAAGTAGGAAGTTGTAAATGTAACTATGTTTAACTTCTAGAATTTTTGCAAAAAATTCAGTTGCCTATTTAGTCTCATGTGAATCTCACTTCCTCAGCCAATATGCTCCATGATGACATTGTACCGTATCTCATTTAGAAGGTTCTTCCTTTTCTGTTTGTTCATTTTATGCTTTTCTGAAGTTTATTACTTTTGTAGCCTGCAACAGCCTTCAAGAATGCTTATGATAGTTTGGGTCATGAACCTTCTGGTGGAAAATCAGTTAACATGCAGAAGATATGGCATCTTCTTCAGGTGTACAGTTAACTTCAAAATTAATATACTGAAAATTTGGTCGTGTGTTTGCTATGCTGCTTTTTATTATATGAAGTATTGAATATTGATATTGTGGAGTTGAATAATTCTTCTCTTGTAGACATTGATAGCTGAAAATTCAACTTCTCGATGGAATGTTTCAAGAAAAATGTCATTAGTGATTGGAGCAAGGCGCCATCTAGAATGGGGACATGAAAAATATATCATGGATACAATACAAAGTCATCCAGCGCAGGTAGAAGATCAATTGAATATTATTGTTTTTCTCCAACATGTCAATTCTTCTAATTCATATAAATACAGGATCTTTTATTTGGTTGCTGTTGCTGCTTCTTTTCTTGAGCTCTTTACTTGGTGGTTTGCTTATTACATGAAAGAAACTTGTTAACACTCTTATGTACTATTTCCATTTCAGGCTTCCCTTGGTGGAGCTGTTGGAAATATACAAAGAATTCGAGCTTTTCTTCGGGTTTGTCTAAATGTTGCCATATGAATAACCTTGCAATATTTCTTATTTCATGATTCCAATGTTTCGAACAGTTTACTTCTAATCCTGCTCAGATTCGCTTAAGGGATTATGGAGTTCTAGATTTTGATGCAGCAGATACACGTAGGCAGCCTCCAGTTGACACAACCTGGCAGCAGGTCCTAAATGAATTCATATTTTCTATTTCTGATTTCTTTTATTTATTAGTTGAGATGTGATAGAAGTTTGTTGAATCTATCTTTAGCTTTGTGCTTATGAATTATACTTAGGTTTTGATTTGTAGATGCTGCTCCCCGCTTCCATATTTTTTTGATTTGATTTTTGTTGATGTTCAAAATTTTTCCTTTATTTTTCATGTTCAAAATAGATTTCATAGTCACCCTTATCCTTTCAAGGGTTGTGATCAAGAGGGAGGGCATGGCGGGTTGCATTGAACAAATTAGATACATAACATTTTAACTGTTATTAGATTATTATTTCCTTTCTCAAATGTTTGTGAACGGGACCTTATGCATTTTTATTTTGAAACATTTTTCAAGTCAGGAGGATTTTCTGTTTTTTGTGGTAACACTATTCTTTTAGGACATCCATCTTTCATCAATTGAAGCATTAATGAAGTTTCTTGGAGTTTGACTTTGCCTTGTTGGCTGCACCTGCTGCTATAATAAAGTGTTCATAGTCTTGGTCGAAGGAAAAATCTTCTATCATCTTTTGCTTCCTTTTCCTGAGCATTCTGACCTGTTGTTTTAATTGTTCCTTTTATGATTTCTAATTGATCATGAAAATGTACAAGACTATGGATTGCAATTCACCAATGTCGTTTCTGTGTGCTTATTTTGATATTACGGGAAATTTCAAACTTATTTCAGAATGTTATATCAAACTAATTATGCTTATTTCTTAAAATGAAATTAACTGAAATTCATTAAATGATTTTTTCCACTGTTGCCAGATTTATTTTTGCTTAAGAACTGGATATTATGACGAAGCAAGAAACATCGCTGTGTCATCTCGTGTTTCCCAGCAATTTTCTCCTCTGGTAATGATTGTTTTTTACTCGAGATGCAAAATTTTAACACTGAGCCTCTTGATTATCATTTTTTTTTGTTTTTTTTGACAGCTTACTGAGTGGATTAACACTGGAGGAATGCTGCCTCCAGAAATTGCAGCTATTGCTTCTGAAGAATGTGAAAAAATGTTAAGAATGGTTGATCGGGTAGGTCGAGCTGCATATGACAAGAAAAAGTTGTTACTATATGCTATAGCGTCTGGTTCTAGGAGGCAAATTGACCGGCTTTTGAAAGATCTGCCCACTCTTTTCAATACTATAGAGGACTTTTTATGGTTTATGTTATCAGCAGTGAGGAACTTCCGTGGTGGGGCTTCATCTGTCGTCCTAAATGAAAGTTCATTGCCATATAGTCTGGAAGATTTGCAGGCTTACCTGAATAAATTTGAGCCATCATACTATACCAAAAGTGGAAAAGACCCACTGGTTTACCCTTATGTGTTGCTATTGAGCATCCAGTTGCTAAAAGCTGTCCTGCATTTGTCTAATGAAGTTTCAGATGAAGGATACGATATTGATGCTGTCCACATAGCTATTTTGCTAGCTGACTATGGGGTTTTTTCTGAAGTTGCAGAGGCTGGTCAAAAACTCGGTATTATGGATGCTTATGCAGAAGTATCTAGTATAATTAGACAGTATGGTTCTACATATTTACGCCATGGAAATCTACCTGTTGCATTGGAATATTATGCACAAGCTGCTGCTGCAGTAGGGGGTGGAGAGGTATCATGGACTGGGAGAGGCAATGTGGATCAGCAGAGACAGAGAAGTTTAATGCTGAAGCAACTCCTTACTGAGTTGTTGTTACGGGATGGTGGTATTTATTTGTTACTTGGGCCACGTGGTGCTGGAGAAGAAGGTGAATTGGTTCGATTTTTCCATGATTTTAAAACAAGGCAACAGTTTCTACTCGAAGCAGCTCGACAATGTCAAGAAGCTGGACTACATGATAAAGTAAGGTTTTTTCTTTAACATTTGTATCTGACCGAGTTTGAAAATTCTTGATTTTTCTTGGACCTGTCATGTCTTATTTCTAAATTTACTTGTCTGTTTCACCCACATGTAACAATCGCTTGTTAAAAAATAGAGGTACAACCTACGTTTTATGTCCTTCAAAGTATTTTAGTTGTCAATTGACCATTTCAAAGGCCATATTATTGCTTCAGAGTGGTCATCATTTAGTTGTAGTGAAATTCTTGACTTCTTTGTCAGGATATTTTTTACTGTTTTATTCATCTGAATTGTGTGCATGTATGCTATTAAAAAGTTCCTTTTGTTTTTAAGATCTTCATCTTTCTTTTCCTTGCGTGGTAAAATTTTTAACCTTGATCTGTTGTACTTTTGTGTGTTTTGACTGGAACCAAAACCCAGTCAATTGAAATTCAGAAGAGGGTTGGAGCATTCTCCTTGGCCTTAGACACAATAAATAAGTGCTTGTCTGAAGCAATCTGTGCCCTGTCACGTGGTAGACTGGATGGTGATAGTGAAATTGCTGGTCTCATTCATTCCGGCAATGAGATTCTGGAGACCTACAAGTATTATCCTGAAATCAGGCATGTCATTCCGTTATACTTAATTTCCACATTTTCTTTTGCTTGATAATTATAGCCAGTTTTTGAGTACGATCACATTGTGTTATATTTGGAGAGAAGTACAAGAAAGTACTTTGAGGGTTTACCAATTTTGCACTTTGAGATTTGTGATTCTTTCCGACACTTTGGGGTATGTCGTTGTCATCATTAGCACTTGGTAATTTGTTCAAAATGCAAGTGTTTGCAGCTATGTCATTGCTTTTCTATTTATTCATCAAAAATATCTCTTAAATTTATGTGACATGCATATGATTGTTCTCAGAATTCTTTTGAAAAGGGTCAAAGAAGAATCTTCCCTCAGCATATCCATCCTGATTTGTTATCAAGTCCATTTTGCAAGTGCTTGTTCATGATGATAGCTATTGATCATCCTCGGCATGTCTTAGAGTTAACCATTTACTCTGTCTAGTCTGTTGATGATCTTTTACTTTTCTTGGATGTACCCTCTTCTTCCAAGCTGAAGTTGTGAATCCAAAGAACTCAAAAGACTTTTCCCTTGGCGCAATTGTGTAGAGTAGGAACTTGGCCAAAAGTGAATTATTTTTTGCTTTAATTTCCTTTTCAGGTTTGAGGCGTTTGCCACTTCTTGTGTGTGTGTTAGTTGTACCTCTTGGTCATTTGGTCTGATTGTGTCCTATAAAATTCTAACAACATGATATTTAATTCCTGGAGAGATACATTTAGCTTCCATTTGCTTTCGTTTCTATATGTGGACAAGTGTTTGCAACAGATCCCAAAGAATGAACCTTGAAGTGTTATAGTGTGAAACCAGGGCATGTACTCTCTCTTTTTGCCTTCCTTAATGGCTTCGGCGTGATGCTTAAAAGAGAATATGTGAGTAAAGGACTGATGTGATTGTTTATACAAGTTCTATTTGTAACAAAAGCTCGTAGTGGAGGCTGCCATTCTTATGATTATCATATAAGAGGACCATTTACATATATCCTACTTTATTTTTTTCTTAGGTTGGATAGGATTTCCTATTTTATTATATCATATTTGGGTACATCCTCTATCTCCAGGCATTATAGAATTTTTCGCTGAAGTATAATGTTTTTAGGATGGTAATTGCTGATAAGGGAAATATGAATAAGAAATTCGAAATTCAAAATTTATATATTTTACAACTTTCATATTTAGGGGTATTTCTACAATTTTAGCTTTGGTGAAATAGTAGAGTTTTATTTATTCTATTTGTATTTATGAGTTCTAGTTTTGATTAGTGTTATTTTGAATAATTCACTTATACTAAAAGAGAGCTTTACATCCTATTTATGTATATACATAACACTAGTATTTTCTATGATGGAATTCTTTCAGTCTAGGATTACTCTTCCTAGTTGTGTTAGGATTAGTTTAGTCTATAGATGTTAGGCTTTTATTGGCTTTTCAGATGAGCTTTCGTTTCAATTAAAAGACAGTTTCCAGCAATTTGCTTAGAATTGTGTGATTCAATTCTTTCTTTTTTCCCCCTCAGGTGTGATTCCTAGAGGAAGTTCCTATGTTTTCATTACTTTCTACCTTTAATCAGATCTGAATTTTCAACTATCAGATTAAGTTTTCTGCTAGGATAAGTTATCCTCAACCTATCCTACATCACATGGGAAGTCTAGGGTACTACTTCAAAGAAATGTTTAACAAATTGTGGTTCTTCAACATATGTCCTGGACTTCTCCAGTCATGTTAGTGAAGATCATTTTGGAATTCGACAATATTTATCATTAAATACAATAATTATTCAACATTATCTGTTGTGTCATAGTATTTGAAAAGGCAAGTCTCAGGCTTAAGGCATACCGGTTTCAACCTGGTGTGTGTCCACTTGTAAAAGGCAGGTGACCTCATTGAGGCTTCTATCTTCTAGGTATATGTGTGTGCTTGGGCTGCGTGTATAGCACCTGATTAAGGGGCCTAGGCATGAGTAAAATTCCAGTGCCAATCTTTATTGTTAGGACCATAGCTGCTGCTATTTTTTTTTCCTGTCGTGTGCTTGTATTTTACGGCTACAGCTACTTACAAAAATAGCTGCCGCCAAGAAAAAGAAAACACAGTAAAAATAAAAGGAAAGAAATAACATTCAAGGCTGCTGCTATTTTTTTTCTTGCTGCATGCTTGCATTTTATTAATACACTTGTTTTGAGCTCTACTGATTCTTGTCGGCTTATGCATCTATTCTTTTTGGTAACTCTCATTTTGGAAGTGTTGAGCCTTTATTGCCCAACACTCTGTACCTTCTATCATAGCTTGATGTATAATATTTAATTGGGTCTTATATTCTATAAGAGGCACACTTGCACCATGTCTTGAAATTTATAAGTGCAATGCATTTTATGGGCGAATTATCTCATTATTTATGGCTTCAACAATATGTTGGCCATTTATTCAGATTTGGAGTTTACCCTTCACATTAAAAAGTTTCCATTTATATGAATTGTACAAAAGGGCTTAGGTATTTGCAGATTATGAGGTTCAGAACCTTTTGATTCTTATTTCCTTGAACTTCTAATTTACACATCTTTATTTTTTAAAAATTAAAAGATGTTATGATCTTTGTTTTCTTTTTTCTTTTTTTTGGCCTTGAAAACACTTGTTTATCATGTCTAGTTTCCAAGAGAGGGAGCAAGTTTTAGAGCAAGAAACTGTGCTGAGACAACTTGAGGCAATTTTACTTGTTTACAAGTTAGGAAGATTGGGTCATTATTCTGATGCTTTAAGAGAGGTTGCTAAACTTCCCTTCCTACCGTTTGATCCACGAGGGCCAGATACCACTGCAGTTGCGTTTCAGAATTTGTCTCCTCAAGTCCAAGTTTGCGTACCTGACCTTCTTAAGGTTGCTCTTACGTGTCTTGAGAATATGACAGATACTGATGGATCACTACGGGTCATGAGGTCAAAGGTATGTTAAGATGTTGCGATTTCGTTTCATGTTTCTGTTAGATATTCTTGGGTGTTTACAAAGTTTTGCTTGTAGCCTTGTTTTTGTTGCTCACATTTTAGAGTTTCTTTGGATTAAGTTTATATCTCCTTCAGGGAATGCCTCATCGGTATGCAAAAGATGCTTTTAACAAGAAGCCTTCTAATAAATGAGTAGCTGATAGATACCACATTATTGTTGCATTTAGAGATTCCACTTACAAAACAAATGCAAGAATCCTTCAACTACATATACAATCACTCTATATTACAATAAAGCAAATATTTTTTTATTATAATTTTATTTCTTGCAGTTACAATAAAGAATATATATTCTATTTATGGTGCCAGTAATAAGTACTCTGGTCTGCATCTTTATTGTTATCATCATTTTGTATATCAAGTAGCTGAATTATTAGTGGATAGATGTCACATTCATCATGTATCTTTTGACACATTGTTTATTTGCTAGTTGTTAGGACTTGACTGAATCAGTTGCTTTGCCTTTATGGGACTTCTTTCTAGATGGTTTTTTTACCTTCTATACGTGCTTTATCGGTGGTTAATTATACCTGATGCAATAACAGTGGTTAGCATATTATTGTCCTTTGGATTTTGGCGTGGTAGTTTTGAAAACTTTGGCTGGTGTAATTTGACGTTGGACCTGGTTTCTTGTACGGCGTCATTCTTGCTTCTTTATGGATGTCTTCTGTCGACTTTTGCAGATTGCACAGTTTCTTGCAAACAATATGAGTAGGAATTGGCCTCGTGATTTGTATGAAAAGGTTGCTCGAAGCTTATGAAGTAAATAACGTGGCAGTTTAAGATACTCGTGAGAGTGAATGAAGCATCGAAGATGTTCTGTCGAGGTTATTATACGTTAATATATTGTTGAGGCATACATTGAGATATGCAATCTGTAAAGTAGTTGTTCGCGTAAAAACAGGCTTAACTTCACATGCATAATATTTCAACAAGTTTTAAATTTATATTCCTTAATAAAGTAATTACGCTACCGCAAGAATACGGGTCGCAATTGCAGTATAAAGGTATCGTTCACTAGGACCAATAGTAATCAAATACTAGACATCGATTTCATTAATTATTTAGGTATCAACTTACATTAATTGTTTCAAACAGAATT
>CANYBF011780104.1:0-10765 GCA_948192965.1 Dalechampia spathulata | reverse complement strand
TGGAGGTAACTGATTTTATGTGCTTCAATATATTGCTGTGAATGTTTAATTCTAAAGTTTGATTCTGAAAACAATCTCTGCTTTATGATTACAACAAGAGTTGGATTATAGAATGCTTGTTCATTGAGAAATGTTCAATTTATAAAGGTTAGTTTTCTGCTTGATAACTTAGGCTCTGTGATTGCAAATGCTTATTCATTCTGGTTAGAGTAATATGAGAGAGAGATCTCCAAGCCTTTAATTCCTGTATGATTGCGGAATAATCTCCCTAATTCGTAAAGGAACCTGATTGTGACTAGGGAAGTCTAGGATTAGAGTGAGGTTTAGTTGGATTTCCCTCGAGAGAGGATTTTCAATGCTTTAGGATATCTTAGGTAGCAATAAGCACTTGTATGTTAACTTCACTTTGTGGTAACGATTTCAAATCCTATGTCTACACAATTGTATTATCTTTTGCTTGTTAGATTTGTATGAATTCATCTTTAATCTATTTTATAACTCAAGTACTTCAAACACCAAATTATGATTGTCGCTTGAACAAACAAGAAAGCTGAGTGGAGACGGATAAACTCTAAATCCTCATGGGATCGATATCATACTACGACAACCTGTATGCTTGCAACTAAGTAGGATTAAAACTACTGTCGCACGACAAAGGGATCAACTGTCGCTCCCTTAGATTAGTCATTCAAAACCTCATTGACTCTGGTGAGATCGAAGACCCTAAAAATCCAAACCATCAACAAAGACAAACCCATTGCTTAACTACCATAAAACCAACTGTATCTACATGCTCCAATCAGGGTTGCCAGAATCCTTGGTTCTTAATTCCTTTTCTCCCCTTGACAGTGAAGAGATTGCTCGACCACTTGCTATTACCTTCTAACCCAGCAGTGGGTTTGATATTAGTGCCATTAACATATGGTATGATAATTCAAAGGATGAGTCTATAGTTACTCAGGATTCCATTAAGTTTGAGTTGTCATAGGATCAGGCTTTGAAGAAGGGTAAGTTGATTGAGACCCCCAAGGCAGCTAAGCCAGCACCAAAACTGCCCAAGCAGCAGAAAGGGTTAGGTGCTAATAAGATGTTTTCTCGAGTTCGCAATATGACTCACAGCGGTAAGGTGTTCACTCCTCTCGACCTCGAGAAGAAGCCAAAAGCTCCTAAAAAGTTGATTGAGGCTAGGCCCACTAGGGATGAGCCTTGTCCAAGCAATGTTTTAGCTCTACAGCCAGCTAATCAGGTTACTTAGCCTGATAATATTGTCATTAAGCAGTTGAAGAAGACGCAGGCTCATATTAGCATATGGGACTTAGTGCTATCTTCCCAACAGCATCGATGGGCCATCATCAAAGTACTATAAAGCATGAGAATCTCTCCATCTACTTTTACCTAGAGCATGAAGAGTTAGCTAGTAAACTAAGAATTACCATCCAACATGATCACGTTCTCTGACGTGGATCTACTGGTAGAGGGTATCCGCCATAATAAAGCACTCTTCATCAGGGTGAATATCATGAACTTCTCTGCTCCTTATGTCATGGTGGATGACAGTTCTGGCATCAATGTCTGCCTGCTTAAGGTGTCACCCAAGCTTGGGGTTCAACTCTCAGACTTGAAACCATGCAAGATTATCATCAGAGCACATGATGAGTCTAAAAGGGAGGTCACTGGTACCTTCACTGCTACTGTCATTATCGGTTTGATTGAATCAGTGATAGAGTTTATAATTCTTGACATTTTGGTGTCATATGCTTTGTTGTTAGGCCAACCGTGGCTCCATCCCCTGGGAGGTGTGCCATCAACTTTACACCAGAAGATCAAATTCCGACACAACAAAGGTGTGGTTACTATTGCTGTTGATGATGAGGTAGTTCTGGCCTGCATCAGGGAAGATGTCCCTCTCATGACTAGTTTCTAGATCGCTGCCATCAGAGAACCTAAATCATACTCATACCAACCGAGTCCTGTTGTGGAGAGAATGATGCAACTGATGAACTTTATGCCTGGCATGGGTTTAGGCCAGCACCAGTAGGGTCCGATAGAGTTTGACATTCTTACAGCCATGTGGGAAGAAAGATACTGCTTTAAGCTTAATCCCTACACTTCAGATAAGCCAGAGGAGTGCAAGATGGTCATCTTCATGTAAGGAGAGACACAACATGAACATCCCACTGAGTTACCTAACTCAGATGACTTCTTTGAGCAACAGTTCACCATCTTTGATGATGTCTGTGACCTGTTAGCCTTGACAGTAGCTGAGAAGACTGTGAGGAGTAGCACATCCCAGACGTGGGAATGCTGCACGCTGTTCGTCATGAAATGCCGTGGTGCTTGCTCCCGAGTAACTAATCTATGGTTAACCTGCAGGACCTAAAAAGATCGCATCGAGAAATGCTATGGAGTCGCCACCCAATTCACCTAACTAGCTCGATTGAGTGATTAAAATGAATCGGGAAAATAAACCCGAGCCTTCCTGTGTTGGAAAGCAGCCTGAATTTCTTCAGAGTTGGGTTCAGGATTTTGAATTTATTCATATTCCGTATTATTATATTCACTTTATCTGATTTTAATGAAAAGGCAGGTAGCACACAATTAGGTTGAAGTTGAATTAAGTCCGGTTTCATGGTAATAAGGCAGATAGAACATTTAGCACGTTGGAAAGCGGTAAAGGTAGAAATAAAAGTAAAAAATAAAAGCAGGAAATGAAAATGCGGGCATTTACATACAACCCGACCAAATAGAAAAGCGATAAAGAAATAAAACTCAGGTATTTAATACAACCCGTCAAAATGAAATACAGAAAATATTAATATCTGAGGATGCTTCGAGATCCGTGCCTGGTCCGCTTTTCTGTAATCCACCGAGTTAGGGTTTCGATTGAATCCCGAGTCTAAAAACCGCTCTAAAACCCTAATTCTCTAGGCTATTCCTTCAAAACTCAAATCAAACACGTAACGGGGAACAAACACGAAATAAAAAATCACAAATACGATATACAGGATCAAATTCAAGCAAAAAAACATACAAAACACCATATTTACATTCAAAACATCATACAATAAGCAATACATATGATTTCAACATGCAAAATATACCAAAATTCATGAAATAGAGCAAGGAAGATTCGGTCAAAATAAAAAAAATCAACATACATGTCAAGATCATACCCGTACGGGTAAAGGATACCCCAAACGCACATGCAACATGCAAAATATACACACACGCACAAGATAGACAACATACCCGTATGGGTATAAAACATACCCGTACGGGTATGATCAACACAAAGACTTACCCGTACGCACATGCATGGTGTAAAATCAAAACAAAAATCAATTTTAAAAGCAATCCGAATCATTTAAGAGCAATATCATGCATGGATCATCCGTTATTTCACATTAGATCATTACGAATGAATCAAAATAGGTGGAAAACAATGAAAATATCAATGAAATTAAATAAACCAAAGTCAAAGTGAGAAAACCTTACCTTTTGATGATTCTCCAAAGAATCTTCAAGCTTGAATCCTTCTAAATGTTAAGGTAATCAACTTAAACTAATAGAAATCAAGTTAAAACAAGCTAGATCCTATTAATTTTGAGTTGAAATTAAACCCTAATCAATGTTTGATTTTCGTAGCTTTTCTAAAGATTAAGTTTTTTTTTAATTAATTTTCTATTAAAAAAGTTCCCCGTCCCGTAATTAGTAACAAAATATCCTAATTATACTGATTTTAGACACATACTGATTCGGGTATCTTAAGGGAGCAATTCGGGTAAGTTACATACCCGAATCGGTGCCCTAAGGATACCCGTATGGGCAAGTACTTAAAATGACCAAAAAGCCCATCTAGCAACCCTAATTCGAATCCTGAACTGCATCGGGACAAACCAAGATGCCCGTAAAGGTAAAACGACGAGGAGATAGGCTCGATTCATCCTAATCAATCCGACCGACTCAAAATTAGGGTGCGACAAAGACCACTACTGCTTCTTTCACCATTAGCCCTAATGACATTTTTCAGATTTTTGGTGACATTGTTGATCTCACCACCGGCTGCCTAGAGCCAAAAATCACTACAGTTACTGCACTAGGAGCCAAGCCGTAACACTTGGATATGGAAGACCTACTGTTGCCTAAAGTCTATGAAGATATAGCCACTCTGGTGGATAAGGCTTTCAAGGAATTACTGTATGAGGACACTGATGTCCCTATTTCTATTTTTTTTATGATGATGTAATTCTAATTAAGTATAATGCAATGAAGAATAACTTTGCTTATGTTTGCAATGTGTATTTTGATGGCGTTGTGCATAAGCATGAACATTACATAAGCATTTTTGACATTAATGCATCATGGATTAAAAATGTTAACATTAACATAAATGACAAGCCATGTCTACTCCATATTACATTAGACTTGACTTCTGAAGAGAGAGCAAAAATAATCAACACATTGAAAAAGCATATAAAAGTCTTTGCTCTAAGCTATGAAGACATGCCGGGTGTCAACAGATCCATCATAAAACACAAAATTCCTACCAAACCAGGGTTCAATCCAGTTAAGTAGAAACTACAGTGCCTCCAACCAGAGTGGGAATAAAAAGTCAAGGAAGATGCCCAGAAGCAGTTGGATGCCAAATTCTGTGAGGTGGTCGACTATCAAGAATGGTTGGTGTCACACCCTAAATTCGGACCGCCTAGAGTTGACTAAGGAAAAACGGGACTCCCCGTCAGTACACGGCCTTCGCAAGTAACTCGGATCGACTTCGGGTTGATCCAGGGCCGTTCCGGGCCAGTTCAAGCCCATTTCAGGTCGTTCCACGCCGCATATGTTAACATATGCGGTGGGTCACAAACATACGCGATCGTATATATTTTTGACACGCCGCATATGTACAAACATACATGATTGGGTATGATTTTGGGGGTGATTCATTAAAAGAAAATTGATCATCATTTTTGCAGGGGATTTGGCACGAAAAAAAAAAGAAGAGATCTGAAATAAACACAAAAATTGGAATCTGAGATCATGGGTTTTCTAAGGAATTAAGGATAAAAAACTTGCAAAAATCACTTAGATCTAGGTGATTTATTCCCTAAGCTTGGATTTGGACAATTTTCTCATTCCCTAAACTTGGATCTAAGGAGAATCTACAAGAGGTTAGTAGATCTATTATTTTTTTATGGTTTTCTGTATGTTTTCATTAGATCCATTCATAAATCTGATAAAAATGAATTGGTTTAGTGTTTTGACATGAAATTGATATGTGTGATCGTATAAAATGCTAAAACGACCTTTTGCTCATGTTTTTCATCTTGTGCATATCATTATGTGTGATCGCATATGATCATCACAATATCATATGCGATCATATATGATCATCCTAGATTGCATATGTTTTGAATATGATTCATTTTTATGATTTCTGTGTTTCTTTTATTATGTTTTAAGCCTGTTAATGTGATTTGCATGTCAAAATCATGAGTTTTTGTAATATGAATGATAGATCTGAATGTTTAATGCTATATTCATGCGATCTAGATGTTTAATGCCATATCCATGTGATTTTGTTTGATTTTTATGATCCACACGTATGTTTTATATTCTATGCATATGTTTCACATTCTGTACATATGATCATGCGAGATTGCACATGATCATATGCGATCGCATATGATCATCATCATATCATATACGATCGCATATGATCTTCATTAAAACATATGCCTATGCACATGTTCTAAAAAATACAATTCCCTTCATGATTTTCGTGTCTTCCCTATGACGTTCTAGGTCTGTTTGTATGATTTATGTATTGATTTCATGATTAAAGTTATTATTGCACTTGTATTTATTCCTTTTTATGTGCTTAGGTATGATTTTGTAGGTGGTAATTTGGAAGGAGGAGACAAATATAGGTATGGATGATCAATCGGGCCTAAGGCCCAATCAAGGCAAACCCATTGGACTTCAAAGAAAAAATTGGGCCTTAGGCCCTAAATTATGATTTTGCATGCTTTGCCCTTTGCTCATTCAATTATTTTGGTTGGGTTGTATTAAATACCCAATTATTTTCATTTATTTGCTTTTAATTATTTGGGTGGGTTGTATTTAAATACCCACATTTTTATTCTGCATTTACTGCTTTCTTTATGTTTTATTATTTGTGATATGCTTTCTTGAGTGCCCTATGCCATGTAACCATATGCTTAATCAAACTTGAACCTAATTGTGTGCTTAGGTAAGCTTTCGTTTAAAATCAAATAATGAAGATAATAATATGGAATACGAATAAATTCAAAATCCCAAACCCAAACTCTGAAGAAATTCAGGCCGCTTTCCAACACAGGAAGGCTCGGGTTTTATTTCCTAGTTTTTGAGTCATTCAATTGAATTGACAAAACAAACTAGGTGGCAACTCCATTAAAAATTCGACGCGATCTTTCTAGGTTAAGAGCAATCAACATGGGAAATGCCATTGAGAGCAAGCACCATGGCCTTTCATGTCGAACAGCGTGCAGTATCCTTGCATCCGAGGTGTGCTACTCTTACAGTTGGCCAATATGGTTCCTGTTCCTAAGAAAGATGGTAGGGTCAGAGTTTATGTAGACTACAGGGATTTGAACAAGGCATGCCTGAAAGATGATTTTCCTTTGCCTCTTATTGATGTGCTAGTAAATAGTGCAGCTGCTAGCATTATGCATTCCTTTACTGATGGATTCTCTAGGTATAACCAGATCCTGATAGCAATCACAGATAAGGTGAAGATAGCTTTCATCACAGAATGGGGAACCTACTAGTACAAGGCCATGCCCTTTGGCTTAAAAAATGCAGGTGCTACCTACCAACGAGCTGCAATAACCTTATTGTATGATTTGATCCACAAGAAGGTCAAAGTCTATATGGATGATATGGTAGTGAAGTCTCCCACCAGAGAAGAGCATTCGGCTACTCTTGATAGATTTCTTATGCGCATTGAGAAATATGGAATCAGGCTGAATCCTAAGAAGTGTACATTTAGGGTCATATTATCAGTCAGAGGGGTATTGAGGTGGATCCTGATAAGGCAAAGTCAATCATTGAGATGCCTATCCCTAGAACTAAGATAGAAGTCAGGGGATTTCTGGGGCAGCTCCAGTATATCAATAGATTCATTGCTAAGCTTACTACCATGTATGAGCCTATCTTCAAGCTTTTGAGGAAGAATCAGCCTATGGTTTGGGATGAGAACTACCAGTTTGCATTTGACAGGGTGAAGCATTTCCTCTCTAACCCACCGATCCTACAACTGCCTCAACCGAGAAAACCATTACTACTCTATCTAGCCTTAGAAGAGGAGTCAGTGGGTGCTATGATGGCTCAAGAGAATGACACCGGAGTCGAGCATGCTGTCTACTACTTGAGTAAGAAGTTGTTGCCAACAGAATGTAAGTACAGCACTATTGAGAAACTATGCATGGCTATGGTTTGGGTCACCAAGAAACTCAGACACTACTTCCAATCATATAAAGTTCAGGCAATCTCAAAGGTTGACCCTATGAAATACTTGTATGCAGCTCCTTGACTGGTAGCAAAACTCTCCAAGTAGTTGATCCTGTTATTGGAGTTTGATGTGTAGTACATCACTACCAAGGTGATTAAAGGCAGAGCAATTACCAAATTCTTAGCATCCAGGCCAATGGATGACTCTGAGACTTCTAAACTGGACTTCCCAGATGAGAACTTGGGGGCGGTTGATGTCCAGAAATGGCAGTTGTACTTAGATGATGTGGTCAACAGAAGAGGTGCAGGTATAGGAGTTATGTGAATCACTCTTAAAGGTGAACTCATTATGCTTTCTAAGCAGCTAAGCTTTCCAGTCACCAACAATATAGCTGAGTATGAAGCATGTCTGTTCAGGATAGAAGCATTACTAATGATTGATGCCCAAGATATACAGATATTTGGTGATTCGATGCTTGTCATTCACCAATCCAAGGCTAAGTGGGATGTCAAAGAAGAAAGGCTCAAGTGAAGAAAATCATATGGTTGATGCTTTAGCCACACTAGCTTTAGTTTATGAGCGACCACAGAATCAAGTTCAACCTATATTCATCGAGCAGTCAAGGATTCCTTGCTATGAGAAAGAATGGGTTATGACACTAGATCAACCAAACGAGATCCCATGGTATGCATACATCATGAATTTTCTGAAGACTAGTACTTATCTAGAAGAAGCCAACAAAACTGATAAGCTAGCCCTATGCAGACTAGCAGTCAACTTTACCTGGCATCAAAGTGTTCTCTATAGAAGAATAGTTGATGGTCTACAACTTTGGTGCATATCAGGGAAGGAGATCGAATCAGTCATGCATACTATACACATTGGTGTATGTGGGTCCCACATGAATGGATTCACCATTTACAAGAAAATCCTACACCAATGATATTTCTAGCTCACTATGGAGGCAGACTGCATACAATTTTTATGAAGATGCCATGAATGCCAGATTCATGGAGATCTAAGTCACCTACTGCCAGTCGAATTGCAGAATTTAACAATGCCTTGGCCATTCTTAGCTTGGGGAATTCACATCATAGGTGAGATTCATCCTAATGCATCTAATGAGCATCGGTACATACTAGTGGCTATTGACTACTTCTCTAAGTGGATGGAAGGTGAATCCTATAGTAAATTGGAGGCAAAGTAGGTTTCCAAGTTTATAGAGAAGAATCTCATATATCGCTATGGGATACCACATCACTTGGTGTCTGATAATGGAGTGCAGTTCCAATGCCAAGTGGTTGACTTACTAGAAAGGTACAATATCAAGCACAACTGATCCTCTCCATATCGCCCTCAAGCTAATGGGGTAGTCAAAGTGGTTAACAAGATGATCAAGCATATCTTTACCAAGTTAATGCAGACTTATAATGATTGGTATGAGTAAATTGCCATTTTCTTTATGAGGTTACAAAACCACTGTAAGGAGTCCTACGGGTGCTACCCTCTACTCTCTTATTTATGGGATAGATGCCATATTGCCAATCAAAGTGGAGCTGAAATCACTTCGTGTCATTCTGGAATCTCAGTTGCCAGAAGCTAAGTGGAAAAGGGCCAGGTACGAACAACTGGTTACTATTAATGAGAAGCAGCTGAAGGCTCTCTATCATCTACAGCTTTATAAGAAGCGCATGGTAAATGCATTAAATAGAAAAGGTCAAGCCTGTTGCCATACAAGAAGGTGATTTAGTTCTAAAGCAAGTCAGACTAGTTATTCACAACCCTCATGGAAAATTCAGACCTAATTGGGAAGGCCCATTCCTGATTAAAAAGATCCTTTCCAAAGGCACTGTTCGCATCTCAAATTTGGAAGGCAATGAATTCTCAGAACCTATCAACCTTGATTGATTAAAGAGGCATTTTATCTAGAGCAAAAGGTAAAAGAAAAGTATAATAAAAATAAAAATTTTGGTGAGCTAAAAACCTGCATAGGTGATTTATGTAAAAATTAAGATAAGATGAAAAATACTTGCTCGATAAGTTGAAAATCTGCTTGGATGACTCATGCAAAAGTTAGAGCTCTTAGAAGCAAAATGAGAGCATTAAAACAGTTGATTAAAAAATTTTGCATAAGACTGGTCAACAACAGGGGTTAAGTCTGATGCACATTAAGGAACTCCTGTGTTGGTTTTAATATTTTTCATGCAAATGTTTTAATCTCATTAATGAAAATGGAACACATATTCATAAACTTAACCATGAGTAATACTAGTTTCAAATGCAAAGCACTATCTTTCTTTATTACATGCAATCTTGTTGCCTAACAATGTCTTATAGTACAAGACTCAGGCATGGTGCAGTACCCATAGCTTATACTCTTTATTTGTGGCAAATCCAGCTCTAAGAATATCCACTAGCACAATTTGGCGATAAGGCCAAGTCCTCTCCACATGCTCCACAAAAAGAGGCACCAGCCTTCATCCCTCAAATTCTGTGAATCGAGGGATAGTCTATAGATGATCGTACTGATGATAAATTTTGGTAGGATTATAGTGCGTGCAACGCCTAAATCCCAATAGTAGGATACAATCTATGTAAGTCATCACAGTCACATGTTGTATGCGCCACCAAGGACAGGTCCACCTGATCTCACTCTCAGGTCTGGTTCCCATCCACTCAATCCAACCCTAGAATATCAACGTCCTTACCTTGCTAAAGGTATAACCTCTTCATATATAACTATGAGGAAGGTATCTCTACGGGTCCCCCACTGGTGGTGCTAGGATCCCAAGTTTCTCTTGAAGCTAAATCTGTAAACAAAAATAAAAATAAAAGCTCACTGAGTTGAAAATCTTGCAAAAAGGTTGTATGAGAGTGACATATCCCGGACGCAGGAGTGTCGCACGCTGTTCGGCATGAGATGCCGTGGTGCTTGCTCTTGGTCAGTATAGATCCCATGGATAACTACAGGACCTAGATAGATCGCATCGAGCAAATGGAGTCACCACCTGACTTATCTAATCAACTCAATTGAGTTAACTAAACAAGTCAGGAAAAATGCAAACTCGGGCCTTCCTGTGTTGGAAAGCAGCCCAAAATTCTTCAGAGACCGGGTTCGGCATTTCGATTTTATTCGTATTCCGTTTTACCATATTCGCTTAATCCGATTTTAATAAAAGCATAAAATCACACACAGTTAGGTTGAAGTTCACTTAGGTCCGTTTTCATGGTAATAGGAAAGAAAGGCACATAGCATGGATGAAAGCAATAAAG